>SNQJ01S0041430.1:0-12416 GCA_010110895.2 Picea sitchensis
TTGTGATGCCAGACTAGTGCTGAAGATTTCCAGCTTCGTGTTGATGTTGTTGTGATGCCAGCCTAGTGTTGAAGATTTCCAACTTCATGCTGATGTTGTTGTGATGCCAGCCTCGTGTTGAATATTTCCAGCTTCGTGATGATGTCGTTGTGATGCCATCCTAGTGTTGAATATTTATAGCTTCATGTTGATGTTGTTGTGATGCTAGCCTCGTGATGAATATTTCCAGCCTCGTGATGATGTTGTTGTGATGCCAGCCTCGTGCTGAAGATTTTCATCCTTGTGATGATGTTTTTGAGATGCCAGCTTCGTGTTGAAGATTTCCAACCTAGTGTTGATGTTGATGATACTCCAATCTTCGTGTTGTGATGTTGTTGTTGTTGATGATGTTCCAGCCTTTGTGTTGTAATGTTGTTGTTGTTGATGATGATCCAAACTTTGTGTTGTGATATTGTTTTTGTTGATGTTGTATCAGCCTTTTGTTGTTATTGATGATGATGTATTAGTGTTATACTAATCCATGTTGATGTAGATGATGATGATGCCATTCCATCTCCCTATTGTGAATGATGATATTGACGATGAGAAAAACATCCGATGATTTATAGATATGCCAGTCAGTGTTCCATATGTTGTTGATGTTGCTACCCTATCTCTCTCCTGATGATGTTGTAGAATACCCTTCTTGTTAAGGGGGTGTGTTGAAATATTGTAACTGCAAAGAGTATTCTATTTATTATTCATTATATCAATCCCCTTTTATGGATTGATCATGTCGGGAATTGTAATTGACCAAATCCCCTTTTGCGGATTGGTCAAACCCTAAATATATTATGCAAATTGAGAAGTCGGCCCCCAGGCAATTTAAAGTGGTTTTAACTAGTCAGAAGACAAGTCGGCCCTGCACAACGAAGAGACACCTTTTTAGCACCTACCAGTTTGTATAAATAAAGGAAGCCAACGCTTCATTTGTTCAATCACCCATTCGATCATCCAAAGCGCAAGTTTGGTAGCTGCAGTTGGAGAAGAAGGAAGAGAGAGAGAGGCGCATTGCTTAGTAGAGGATATTCTCTAGTGTTTGGTTTATTGTCTTAGCTTTCTATATTAAGGAAGTTTTTGTTAGGTTTTCTCCCCCATGAGGGTGTCCCAGGATAAATTTTGTGTATATTGTGATTGTGTTTCTCTAAGTGATCCTATCTATGTTATGGTTATATAGTAAATTGAAAAGAAACCTAATAATATCTTAAACCTTAACAATATTTTGCTAATACACGTTATTACTCATTTGTTGTTTCACCTCTACATTAAATATATGCATGGTTGTTTCTATACCATATACATCATTTGCCAACATCTTCAGTTGATAATATTCTTTACAATCATATAGGTGTTTTTCCAATGTCTTACTGCATTTTCAACTCTTCTCCATGCATCATTTACTATATTTTATGTCTTTTACATCATTGTATCTTCTTATTCTTGAGTCCATCATATACTGACTCGGATTTAGATTTCTTATTCATCAATCTCATCTCATGTTGATCATGCATCCAATATTCTTCCTTTATCTCATGATGTTCATCCATCCACAGTTCAATAACTTGTTGGTCTTGAAAAGTTATAACAACTTCTTTGTTTCCATTATGATTCTTATATTCATAAATATGTAAGACATACAACTCCTTTTCTTCTTCCATTATGAACTTTCCTTTGAGTTGGTTGTTTTCATATTCAAAACTTAGATCTTCTCCTACACCTACACATAAAACACATAAATTACAAGAAATATTGTATTTATTATGTTCTTGAAGCCCATTCTCAGTCATAAGAATGAAAACTAACACCATCTATTGGTATTCCTTCTAGTTCTTCATACATGCATATCCAATTACTTCCTATTGTATCTTATGTGTATCAATTCCTTCATGTAGTTCATTCTCTGTTTCAACCTGTTGGTAACAATATGCACTCAGGATGTATTCAACAACATCTAGAGTTCCTTCACACCCAAATCTCTTGTTGCCTTCCAAAACAAACTTATGTTCTACATTTACTTCTTGTGCAGTTGAAAAAATTTCATCATAATCATTCTCAAGAACCATTTTCTTTCTATACATCATAGCTTTCCATGCATTTGACATCACCTCAACAATGTCCTAATGTTGGAGAGTTATAAAAACTCTTATTTTGTCCCTATGATTCTCTTCAACAAATTGTAAGACCACTAATCCTTTATCACATAGAAGCTCATCCAACCTATAACTCATACCTTTATGTAGACTATTCGATCCACAAATATGTAGATTGTTCTCCAAATTTATGATCATGGGATGATGATCAACTAATCTTTGCTTCGAGGCCATCATTTCTTCATCTTTGTTGTCACACTTCAAAAAAATTCAAAAATCTTCATTACCCAATGACTTAATATGGTTTTCTTGGTCTTGAAGCTCCATACTTGCATAATCACTATATACTGGAAAAAAAAAATCGCACTGTATAATCCATATTAAAGCTCCATTTGTTGGTTCCAAGCTTTCTGTATGCTTAAAATGATGTTCTTATCCCTTATGGTCTTCAAAAACTCCTTCAATCTAATATATAACTTTTATAAGAATCACCATACCTTCATCTTGTTCAAAATCGGTTATATGTTGCCTTGGTTATGAAAATTTCACCTTTCTTTTTCTTCCTCTTTAACTTTCCTTCCTTGTCTAGTTTGTAATATGCTCATAGCCTCTTCCTTCATTCTTTCACGTGGTTTGTCCTTGAGTGGACTCCTCATTATCTTCATTGACATTCTGTGTTGATCCTCCTTCATCCTCTTACTTTCTTATTCCCTTGTAGAAGACTAATTTCTTAAGTTCTCTTGGCTTCCATATTTACAAGGATCATACCATTGCTTAAAATTTATAATCTTCTCTGGATTTTATGTTACTTAAAAACCTGAAACTTTATTTGTTGGGGATTCTTCCATCAACAAGGTAATTCTTCCATATGAAATCTTTGTCCTTTGATCTTGCAAATTGTTTCTATCTTACATTGGACTTGTTATAAAGTTTCATTTCTTATTTCCTTCTATTCCATCTCCTGTAACATTTAATTCATCCTCTTCTACAATCTATTGACAGTAATTGGTACTAGTACTGTGTTCAACAACAAATGGAGGTTCTTCACACATAAACCCATCGTTTTCCTTTAAGAAAACTTCTTTCTCTATGCTCCCTGGCTGTGTATATATTTATTTTTGTTTGTCTTAATGAGATGATGAAACCTCTTTTTCCTTTATGACATCTTCTTGTACTTGTCCATCCTTATACCCTGCAAACACATGTTCAAACAAAAATTTAGTTTGAAAATATTGAGACTCCTCTGTCTCTCTTGATACCTATAACATTGACATCTCTTTTCTATGTTGGAATACACTTTCCATGCACTCCATGAGACTCTTTCTAGGTCCCTCATCTTTCTCATCATCCTATTCAAGCATTGCTCCCTGCTTTGGTTTACAAATGTCAACTGTTTTTCTTGCTCCAAAGGACTACTTCCCATACTCGACTTTTCTAAGTTTTTCCTATGTCTTTATCCAAACATCAAATTTTGTTGAAATATTGTAACTGCAAAGAGTATTCTATTTATTATTGAGTCATTATTAATTAGATTAATCCCCTTTTGTGGATTGATCATGTTGGGCATTGTAATTGACCAAATCCCCTTTTGTGGATTGGTCAAACCCTAAATATATTATGAAAATTGAGAATTTGGCCCCTAGGCTAATTAAAGTGGTTTTAACCACTCAGAAGACAAGTCGATCCTGCCTAGCAAAGAGACACCTTTTGAGCACCTGCCAGTTTGTATAAATAAAGGAAGCCAACGGCTCATTTGTTCACTCATCTAGTGCGCAAATTTGAAGGAAGTTGTAGTTGCCAGTTGCCAAAAGAAGGAAGAGAGAGAGGCACATTGCTCAGTGGAGGATATTCTCTAGTGTTTGGTTTATTGTGTTGGCATTGTATTGGCTATCTATATTAAGGAAGTTTTTGTTGGGTTTTCTCCCCCATGAGGGTTTCCTAGGATAAATGTTGTGTATCTTGTGATTGTGTTTCTCTCAGTGATCCTACCTATGCTAGTATTATCTAGTAAATTGAAAATAAACCTAATAATAGCTCAAAACTTAACATGGTTTCATAGCTAAGTTGATGAGAGCACCTTTCACTGGATAAGGAAAAAACGTCATTGTTGTCATATAAAAAATTTAGGTCTTTTTATTGGAGAGGAATTTTTGCCTAAAAACCATCTAGAAAAATGCGCCCTACCCTAGTGAATCGTTTGGCACCTTGAGCGTACCTTTTCAGTGGACATAACTCTTGGAAAGTGAAACCCTAGTTTTCAATGGTACCAAAAAACTAGGAAACCAGAACCAATACCAAAAGTACCAATCCAGATTTCTGCAAGCTCAGTTTCAAGGGGTAGAATTTGGATTTTCAGAAATATGACTGCACCAACTTACTCGCCTCGGCTCAGCGCATCTAACCCCTGGATTAGAATTTCAAAATTTCAAGTTTGAAAAATTAGGGTTTTCTCATAAAACCCTAAGTTGTTGTTGCAGTTTCAATATCAGTTGCAGTATCAATTGCAGTTGCAGTATTAGTCGAAGTATCAACTGCAGTACCAGTTGCAGTCACCCTTGAAGTTTTTAAGAGTTGGTAATTATTATTTTTGCTACCAGATGGTGCCAGTACTTGCAAATACTATCAGAGGTATGTATTCACATATGTTTAAATTGTTAAGCTTTAAAAGGTAGTTGCAGGAGAAGGGATCTCTTACCATAGATCTAGAAGTATCTCAAGATCCAACACATTCCGAGGAACAATGAAACCCAGGTTTTATTATTATGATATGCATCTATTTTTTATGACATTATTTTGATCTAGGTTGCATGTGGAAGCTATGATCATCATACTAACCTTTGGTCAAATTTAAAGTCAAGGTATTAGATGGATTCAAGTTGAGATCATATAGTTTATCCTCTAACTCAACCTTCTGTCAAGATAACAAATTGTCTTAGTAAAGAAGACAGATTGAAGAAAGCACTCGTCATCTTGAGTGAAGGAGACTTGGAAGAAAAGCAACACACTCATTCTTGAGGACAAGACTCTAGGTTCTAGGTTTGATTAATTAAGTTAATAAGATTCAAATTTGCACATGGCAAGTTTACAACTACCCATTTACAAGTAAACACTGTAGTTGAGGTAGTAGTCTTTGAAAAGTATTATACTTGGTAGCATGTGAGCATATTGAGATAAATTCTTAATGTAACAGATACAACTAACATCTCCTCTAGGAGAAATTTCTTGTGTTGATTCTAGGTTACCATGGAGGAATGTTTGATTACAACACTAGAAGAGTGTTGACCTCATTTTTTATTGTATTTCTTACTTTTTATCTTTGCTTCAGACATGTCACAAGTGATATCTCTAAAGGAGCTATTGCGATGTATATTTGTGCTATTGTTTTATCTACTATTATCAAAAGAGTATTATTTGTGCTTGTTGTTTTGCTGACCTTGTTTCAGGTCACAGGTGATAACCCTGAGGAAGCTATAGTGAAGGTTGCAGAAGGAAACCTATTATATGAGACATGAAGAAGACTATGTACATGACCATATACAGTCATGTACCAAAGAAGATGAAGAAGAAGATATCTTTTGAGATTCAGAGTATCTCATATGAAGATTGATTGTAAGGAGCAAAAGGCTCCAAAGATGACCGAACATTAAAACAAGAATTCACAGCAGAATTGTTCAAAGGTTAATGAAGCCACCTTGACAGGAAGAAAAATTCATTTGAAGCCTGACTCGATATTTCATATTTATACTTGGTATTCAACACCAAGTATACCTTGTAAGAGATGATGAAGTCCTTGTATACTCAGAAGAAATCAAGGATAAGCTTGATCTAAAAAAGGATCAGATGAAGAGACAACTTCCAGGATTGGGAGACAGATGCCATGAGAAGACTAGATCGTAACTTCAGAGACTCCTAGGACATATGAAATCTCCTAGAAGATTCCCTTGTTTCAGTGACAAAGAAGGAAGTCAGTCATAAAGACTAGGATATGGATTATTCTATGAGACTAGAAGAGAAGTCAATATTGACTTCCAAGATTGATATATACAGATCAAACATGTTGAATATGTACAAAGCCTGATGTGTGTCCATAGGATTCCCCCAGCAAAAGGGAGAAGACTGTGACGAGACACTTATTGAAGAAATAGTTCCAATATTTATGAAGACAACCAGAACAACCATGATTCATATATAGTATGAGATGCAAGGGGAGCAATCCCCATATTTAAAATTGAGTGGAAGTTGGTGCAGTACATTAGTTGGGTCATGGAGACATGACTACAATAAAATATAGTGTTACCTCCATGAAAGAAGAAGATCTATCTTTAGTATCAGTTACTGAGCCACTCTCAGTTTCAGATGAAGTTGTTGCCATGATGGAGTAGAGGAGTTAATCTCATATTTCAGCAGTCACGGTGAGAATGGAGCAACCATTCTCAGCTTTAGAGTAGGTGCAAGTGCAGAGTCCCAGTTCCAGAAGGAACAGTGGCAGAAAGAGGAGAGGACATGCTCTCAAGAAGTGATACAGATAGTGCTTTGTAGAGAGCACATAGAGATAGCACATGATTGTGCAGATTGAGTTGCATTTGAGCAAGTGTACCAGATTGGTACAATGTAATGAGAAAATTTGATTTGAATATTGAAGATAGAAAGAATCATGTATTCCGGTTGAAGAAGTTATGTACGTGTTGAAGCAAGCTCCTAGAGATGGGTATGGAAGAATTGACAGTTTCCTGACGAGCTTGGGATTTACCAAGAGTAAAGTTGATTCTAACCTTTATCTCAATGTTATGAATGATGAGCCAATGATGTTACTATTATATGTGGATGATGTATTCTTGACAAGATGAATAAAATATCATCACAGATTGCAGAAGAAACTCACTACATAGTTTGATAGAAGACCTAAATGCATTATCTCTTAGGTCTTGATGTTTGGTAGAGCACAAAGAAGATATTCCTTAACCAAGGGTAGTATGCAGTTAAAATGAAGAGGTTTGACATGTTGAAATGTATATCCATGTACAAACCCATGGAAACGAAGTTGAAGCTCCTGGTAGATACCTTGTCAGAATTGGTTGATCCTACTTTGTACAGACAGATTATTGGTTCAGTGATGTATCTGAAAATTACCAGGCCAAATATATGTTTTGCCTTGAGTCAATATCTAGTAGAAACCAAGACGTGTTCACATTGTTGTTGCAAAACATATGATGAGATACCTTAAGGGATGTTGTTTCAGTCTGGGGTTAGCCATGATCTCATGGCGGAGTAGGAAGCATTCCAACATTGCTCTGAGCACGACAGAAGTGGAATACATTGTTTCATGTTCTGCCAGTTGTGAAGCCATATGGCTTCGGATGTTGTTGACATATCTATTTGATATAGAGATGGAAGCTATCGTGATCATATGTGATAACCATAGTTATATAAATATTATGTGTTCCATGATGAGTCGAAGAACATAGAGATCCAATATCACTTCATTCATGATATGATGCAGAGAGGAGCTTTAAATCTCCAATGTGTTGTCACAAATGAACAGGTTGCAGATGTGTTGACCAAGCCCTTGTCTCGTGTAAAGTTTGAGCACTTTCGAGACAAGATTGGTATAGTCTAAAAGGACCTCCCTTAAAAAGGGGAGTGGTGCAGATGATACTATGGTATCCCGATCAATAGTGGTAGCTCTGTTAGGATTTTATATCCTAGGGAATTTTATGATTCCTGGGAAGATCCTTTGGATCTGTCAGAGTACCACAAAATGTTGTTGATGCCAGGCTTGTGTTGAAGATTTCCATCTTCGTGTTGATGTTGTTGATGCCAGCCTTGTGTTGAAGATTTCTAGCTTCGTGCTGATGTTGTTGATGCCAGCCTTGTGCTCAATATTTCCAGCTTCGTGTTGATGTTGTTGATGCCAGCCTCATGCTGAAGATTTCCATCTTTGTGTTGATGTTTTTGAGATGCCAGATTCATGCTGAATATTTCCAACCTAGTGTCGATGTTGATGATGCTCCAGTCTTCGTGTTGTGTTGTTACTATTGTTGATGATGCTCCAACATTCGTGCTGTGATGTTTTTGTTGTTGATGATGCTCCAGCCTTTATGATTTGATATTCTTGTTGTTGATGTTGTATCGGCCTTGTGTTGTTATTGATGATGATGTATTAGTGTTATACTAATCCATGTTGATTCATATAATGATGATGTCACTTCAGCTTCTTGCTAAAGATGATGATGATGATGATGTTATTTCAGCCTTAATGATGAAGATGATGATGTTACTTTAGCCTCACGCTAAATATGTTGATGATATTACTTTAGCCTCATGCTAAAGAAGATGATGATGTTACTTTATCCTCACGCTAAAGATGATGGTGATGTTATTTTAGCCTCATGCTAATGAGGATGATGATGCTACTCTAGCTCCATGTTGTGAACGCTGATGATGAGAAACACTTATGATGATTTACAGATATGTCAGTCAGTGTTCCAGATGTTGTTGATGTTGTTTCCCTCTCTCTCTCCTGATGATGTTGTAGAATACCCTTCTTGTTAAGGGGGAGTGTTGAATTATTGTAACTGCAAAGAGTATTCTATTTATTATTGAGTCATTATTAATTAGATGAATCATTTTTTGTGGATTGATCATGTCGGGCATTGTAATTGACCAAATACCCTTTTGTGTATTGGTCAAACCCTAAATATATTATGCAAATTGAGAATTCAGCCCCCACGCTAATTAAAGTGGTTTTAACCACTCAGAAGACAAGTCAGCCCTGCACAACAAAGAGACACCTTTTCAGCACCTGTCAGTTTGTATAAATAAAGGAAGCCAACGCCTCATTTGTTCACTCACTCAAATCACTCATCTAGTGTGCAAGTTTGAAGGAAGTTGCAGTTGCCAGTTGCCGAAAAAAGGAAGAGATAGAGGCACATTGCCCAGTGGAGGATATTCTCTAGTGTTTGGTTTATTGTCTTGGCATTATATTGGCTATCTATATTAAGGAATTTTTTGTTGGGTTTTCTCCCCCTTGAGGGTTTCCTGGGATAAATGTTGTGTATCTTGTGATTGTGTTTCTCTTAGTGATCCTACCTATTCTATTGTTATCTAGTAAATTGAAAAGAAACCTAATAATAGCTCAAAACTTAACAAAATTGTGCCTCAACTTCCTTGCAAATAGTTGCACAATAGGCCATTTGAACTTCTTCTTCAACTTCCATCCACATCTATGATCTTCTCCAATCCTCTCTTGTAGAAATTCCTTTAAAATATTGAACTTCTCCTTTAACTCAACTATCTTTGTTTCAGTTCCTAACTCATTGGAATCTACTTTCATCTTTATATGGCAATTTCCTGCTTCTAATCCCTTCAACTCACTATCCATATTCCTCTCTCTGGGCTTCATTGTACTCACTTTTAATTGCAATAAGCCTCGTATGTATCAATTATTTTCCACCCTGCTGCCCAATACCTTACCAAGGTTTCTCTCCCTCTAAACCTGAACTTTTTGTATTCTATGGTTCTCTCCACTTAGAGCCTTCTGAGCATCCATTGCTCCCCAACTGCAATAGTTCTAGGCTTCTTCACTTTCATACTTTCTCAAGATCTTATGTTGCTCTTCTTCCTCCACTTATCTAGCTTCAATAGTTGTAGGGATTGCCACTAATATCTCGTTCACCTTTGCTACTTCTTGTACAAACATGTATTCTTGTTAGAGTTTAACTACAAAATTACAAAACACATAATTACATCTCATCCAAATTTGCACCTCCAAGAACTTAAGTGTTCTCAGTTTTCACCTTCACTTATATCCATAATCTTCATCAATTTCTTATTGGAATTGGTTTCTGCACTCAAAAGAAGGTATTAAAACCTACTCTGACACAAAAAATGATGCAACCTGATTAGCCTGAACCCTCTAATCCCTTCATAATACCACTTCAGTTAACCAACCACCGAGCCATTGGCATGATACCACTTTGACTCCTTTTTATTCAATTTTGAATCTGGTCTGGTTTAATCAGCCACCGGGAAATACTCATCCAAATATCCTCATGTAAATCATGACTCCTGTTCAATTGATGTTATATCAACCGGCCAAAGAACCACTTGAAAATAACACCACCGAAATATCTAGGAATTTTTTGTTTTAAAGGATTAAGGTCGGTCCGTTTGAACTTGGATATTTCCAATTTCACGATTATGATAAGTGGGATCTACGAAGGTTCAATGGAAATTCTACTCTCTCTCCTTCTGTGGATGTCTAGAAACTCTAATTGTTGTGTCCCATCAACTTGATGTTGAAACATTCACTTCCCGACGAACCCAAAAACTCACGGAATTCATAGGAATTTCATTCCAATATCCTCAATCTCGCTTTACCAACTAATCGATTCGATTCACCGACGTTCTATTGACTAATTCAAATTCAGATCCACACATGAATAGCTTAAAACATCAACCAAAACATATATACCCAAACATTTACAGATTCACACTACAGGATAGAATCAACAGAGATTGCATATCAATTTTATGTATTCATCAATAGGGAATCACATAACCCATAACGATAATTTTGAAACATGTTTCAATGAGAAATTGAGTCAAGAAAATATATACATCATGAATGGAGACTTCAACGGAATATTTACCATTAAATCCCAAGATCTTCTTTACACAGGATTCATGAACACCTTATGTCTGCTCCTATTCACCTCTTTTAATCTTCCTAATTGTGTTTTCACCCTTCAACAAATTTATTTATACACAGGGGAAGGATGATCGATCTCGAACCCTGAACAAATAGGTTCTCATCTTCCAAATTTAGCAAAAATCCCAACAATTCCTATTTAACCCCTAATAATTATAATTCCTCTAATGTTTTAGTCAAAATATCAAATTACATGTCAATTAGGGAAACAAATCGCTTCTGCTTGAACAACCCTATCCTTCTATAATTCACAATTTAAATACAAATTTGAACACCTTTTGTCTACTCCTATTCACCCCTTTTAATCTTCCTAATTATGTTTTCACAAATTTATTTATATTAAATAGGGATGATCGATCTCGAACCTGAACAAATAGGTTCTCATCTTCCAAATTTAGCAAAAATCCCAACAATTCCTATTTAACCCCTAATAATTATAATTCCTCTAATGTTTTAGTCAAAATATCAAATTACATGTCAATTAGGGAAACAAATCGCTTCTGCTTGAACAACCCTATCCTTCTATAATTCACAATTTAAATACAAATTACAATTAAGGGAAACCCAAATTATTAAGACCTCTTCTATAATTCACAATTTAAATACAAATTACAATTAAGGGAAACCCAAATTATTAATACCTCCTAAAGGTCAAAAATCTACTATTGATCTATGATGATGCTTTTCTTAAAAAAAAATCCTATCAATTAATCTTGTTTTATGTTTATCAACATGCCCATCTAAAGTATATGTAATTTTATGCACTCATTTCCAACCATTTAAATTTGTACATCTTGGGATTAGCACCAATTCCAAGTTTATTTTTATTGATGCATTATACGCTCCCTTCATATTATTTTCTCATTCTTGTTTACCTTTGCCTTGCTAATTGTTCATTGGATATTTTGCAACGATCACCTTAGCCATGAAAGAATAATTTATTTTCCGTTTAGTTCTTGTTGGCTTGGAAGGATTACTTGCATCAACACATACAACTTCAATGGTTTTTCTAATCCACTTGATCAAATTATTGTTGCTACTATCTCATTACTAGAAGATGAAAAATCAATGAACTCAACTCTAGAATTTGAATTAGTTTAAGCAAAATAATCAATAGAATCATCATCATTTATACCATTATGACAATTAGAAGCATGAAAATCATCATAGTCAACATACCAAACAACTTTGATGAGAGAGTATCTGCAAAAGTACAAAGGTTAAAAGAAGAAGAATCTTCTTCAAACTTCACATCATTGCATACAAACACATCATTGATATTTGGATCATACACCTTGTAGGCCATGCATTCCTTGATATATTCAACCACGATGTATTCATTGCCCTTAGGTTCAAGAAAATATTTTCTCATGAGGTATTTGTGCCCAACAAACACTATCAAATACCTTGAAATAAGTAATTGTAGGTTCTAACATTACATTTTTATTGTGGAGTAACATATCTTACTTCCTTAATATAATCCTTGTTTAAAATATATTCAACACATGCAACTACTTCACCCTAAAAATTATAATTCAATCCCTTTGAATGCAATATACACCTAATCATTTCCAACA
>SNQJ01S0041430.1:23989-41217 GCA_010110895.2 Picea sitchensis
GGAAACTTCTTTTCTGTGAGGCAAGAGAGAATGTCTCTTTGACCTATCATGTTCTTGGAAGCACCACTGTCTATGAGCCAAGTATCCTCACTAGGTGACATTGATCTTGAGAGGGCATAGATTAATACATAGTCTTCAATCTGTTCTTTTATCATCTTTGTGGGTGGCTCTTCATCTTTAATTATATGGGCATGGTGCCTCTTGTTTCTCTTCTTGTATTCTTCTCTTCTAGCTAGACAATTCTTAGAAATATGTCCCATATTGTCACAATGGTAACATTGGTAGGATGAGAAATATTTTTCTCTTCTTTGACCTTTCTGAAACTTCCGGAATCTCCTTTGGAGGGTGAGATTCTAGGTTAGCTACTCTTGCTTCTTCTTGAACACATTCTTCCCAAAGACTGTCAAAGTGTAGTTTCTCCTTTCTAGCACAAATAGTTTGGATGAATGCATCCCAAGGTCTTGTGAGACCATTAAGGGCTGTTACTATAAGTTTGTCTTCATCTATAGTATCTTCAATTGCTTCTATCTTTTCTTTGAATTGTGATATTCTGGAGAAATATTCCTGAATTGTTTCTCCTTTCTGCATCCTTGTACTTTTGAGTTGAGTTCTTAGATTCATCTTCTAATTGATGTTCTTTCCTTCATATAATCTGGTTAGGGCATCAAACATTTATTTTGGAGTATTCTTTGAAGCCATTTGAGGAATCAAGTGATCTTTAATAGAATCTTCAATGATTCTCTCGGCCCTAACTGTGTCCTTTTGGTGTTTTTCTTTAGTTGTAGCATCGACAGGTTCTGGTACATCTTCTTTAATGAATCTTGCTAGGTCATTCTCTTCAAGAATGAGTGAAATCCTATACTTCCAGGCACAAAAGTTTTCCACACTTTCTATCTTGTCAACAAACTTAGTGCTTGCAGACATCTTTACCTGGAGCTAGGAAAATGACCAAAAATTGAAAATGATCATAATTTAATTTTGAACTTACCAAGAGGTGCGCTTGGTTGAGGCGAGTAGCCTAGTTCAGTTAGATTTTAGAAAATCCAAAATTTTCCCCTTCAAACTTGACCAGTGGAATTATGGACTGGTACTTCTGGTTTTCTCGTACAGATGAAAACTAGGGTTTCACTTTCTAGGAGTTCTATCCACTGAAAAGGTGCGCTAGAGTTCCCTAGGCTTGGGCACACTTTTCTAGATGATTTTTGAGTTGAAATTCCTTTTCAATAAAAATCCCTAATTTTCTTGTACAACAACAATGATGTTTTTCTTTATCCAGTGAAAGATGCTCTCTTCAGCTTAGCTCTGAAACCATGTTAAGGTTTAAGCTATTATTAGGTTTCTTTTCAATTTACTAGATAACCATAGCATAGATAGGATCACTTAGATAAGCACAATCACAAGATACACAACATTTATCCTGGGAAACCCTCATGGGGGAGAAAACCCAAAAAAAACTTCCTTAATATAGATAGCCAATACAATTCCAAGACAATAAACCAAACACTAGAGAATATCCTTTACTAAGCAATGCACCTCTCTCTCTTCCTTCTTCTCCAACTACAACTACCAAACTTGCGCTCTGGATGATCGAAAGAGTGAGTGAACAAATGAGGCGTTGGCTTCCTTTATTTATACAAATTGGCAGGTGCTGAAAAGGTGTCTCTTTGTTGGGTAAGGCCGACTTGTCTTCTGAGTGGTTAAAACCACTTTAAATTTCCTGGGGGGAGAATTCTGAATTTGAATAATATATTTAGGGTTTGACCAATACGCAAAAGGGGATTTGGTCAATTACAATGCCTGACATGATCAATCCACAAAAGGGGATTGATCTAATGAATAATAAATAATTAATAAATAGAATACTCTTTGCAGTTACAATATTTCAACAAAGACAGAACTGGATTTTGAACTGAAATAATTATTGTCATATTTGAAGAAATTTCCCAAGTGGAAATGCAATGGATTGCAACAAAAGATAAAAAATGTGGACGAGGAATAAATTGCAGTAGTTATGCAAGGATTGAAACTAGAATTGAAGAAGAAATACACCACCAAAGTAAAGTGTGACATTCATAAGGAATGAAATAACTTGAAAACTCATGGACAGAAGTCCACACAAATTTTGTGCCTTGGGAGTTTAATGCAAGAGCATCCATCATAGGTCAACATTGGAATTTGACCTTTAGGAGGTCTTAAGAATTTACTAAAGGGAGTGGGTTTCCATTAATTGGAATTTTTGTTTAAATTGTGAATTCTAGAAGGATAAGGTTGTTCACAAAGAAGGGATGTGTTTCACGACATGTAATTTGATATTTTGATTAAAACATTATAGGAATTAGAATTAATAGGGTTTAAATAGGAATTGTTGGGATTTTTTCTAAATTTGGAGGATGATAACCTATCTATTGAAGTTCAAGATCAATCATCCTTCCCCTGTGTATAATTTGTTTTGGTTAAGTGTGAAAATACATTTAGGAATATTAAAATGGGTGAATAGGAGAAAACATAAGGTGTTCATGAAATTTGTGTAAAAAAGATCTTGGGATTTAGTGGTAAATATTCTATTAAAGTCTCCATTCACGATGTATCTCTTTTCTTGACTCAATTTCTCATTGAAATGTGTTTTGGAATTATCATTATGGGTTATGTGATTCCATATTGATGAATGCATAAAATTAATATGCAATCTCTATTGATTTTATTATGGAGTGTGAATATGTAAATGTTTGGGTATACATGTTTTGGTTGATATTTTAAGCTATTTATGTGCGGATTCAATTTCGAATTAGTCAAAAAAATGTGTGTGAATCGACTTGATTAGTTGGTAGAGCGAGATTGATGATACTGTAATGAAATTCCCATGATTTCTGTGAGTTTCTGGGTTCATCGAGAAGTGAATTTTTCGACATCAAATTGATGGGATACAATAATTAGTGTTTCTGAACATCCGCGAAAGGACAGAGAGTGAATTTCCATTGAACCTTCACACATACCACTTAGCAGAATCATGAAATTAGAAAGATCCAAGTTCAACCAGACCAACCTTAATCCTTTAAAACAAACAATCCCTAGACATTTCGGTGGCGTTATTTCTCGATGGTCCAATGGATGGTTGACGAAACATCAACTGAACATGAGTCACAATTTACATGAGGATAGTTGGACGAGTATTTATCAGTGGCCGATTAAACTAGTCTAGATTCAAAATTGAATAAAAGGGAGTCAAAGGGGTATCGCGTCGGTGGCTCGGTGGCTGGTTAAATGAAGTGGTATTATGAAGGGATTAAAGGGTTGAGGCTAACCTGGTTTCATCATTTTTGGTATCAGAGTAGGTTTTAATACCTTATTTTAGTGTGGAAACCAATTCCAATAAGAAATTGTTGAATATTGTGGATATAAGTGAAGGTGACAATAGAGAACACAAGTTCTTGGAGGTGCATAATTGGACGAGATATGGTAGATAATTATGTGTTTTGTATTTTTACAGTTAAACTCTAACAAGAATACATGTTTGTACATGTAGTAGCAAAGGTGAATGCGATATTGGTGGCGAGCTATCGAACTATTGAAGCTGGAGAAGTGAAGGAAGAAGAGAAGCATAAGATCTTGATAAAGTATGAAAGTGCAGAAGCCTACAACTATTGCAACTGAGGAGTAGTGGATGCTCAAAAGGTTCTAAGTGGAGAGAACCAAAGAATATTGAAAGTCTAGGTTTAGAGGGAGATAAACCTTGGTAAGGTATTGGGTAGAGGGGTGGAAAATACTTGCTACATTAGGGGCTTGTTGCAACACATAGTGAGAATACTGACGCTTGTATAAAGGAATATGGATAGTGAGATGAAGGGATCATAAGAAATAAATTTCCATAGAAAGATGAAAGTAGATGCAAATGATTTAGGAATTGAAACAAAGATAGTTGAGTTAAAGGAGAAGTTGAGTATTTTAAAGGAGTTGTTATAAGAGAGGATTGAAGAAGATAAGAGATGTGGATGGAAGTTGAAGAAGAAGGTAAAATGGCCTATTGTGCAATTATTTTAATGGAATCTAAGGCACAAATTCGATGCCTGGATGAAGATGGAGGAAAAACTCATAAATGTTGAGTATGGGAAGCAGTCATTTGGAGCAGTAAAAATAGTTCACATTTATGAACCAAAGCAGGGAGCAATGCTTGGAGAGGATGATGAAAAATATGAGAGACCTGGAAAGAGTCTTATGGAGTGCATGGAAACTGTAGTCCAACAAAGAAAAGCGATGTCAATGTTAGAGTTATTATGAGAGACAGAGGAGTCTCATGATTTTCAAACTACTTTTTTGTTTGAGCATGTGTTTGCAGGGTATAAGGATGGATAGGTACAAGAAGATATCATAAAGGAAAAATAGGTTTCATTGTCTCATTAATACAATAAAGAAGAAATATGTACACATCCAGAGAGCGTAGAGAAATAATTTTTCTTAAAGGACAACACGGGGTTTATGTGTGAAGAACCTCCATTCTCTATTGAACACAATACAAGTACTAATTACTACCAATAGATTTTAGAAGAGGATGGATTAAAGGTTACAAGAGATGGAATAGAAGGAAATAAGAAAGGAAACCTTATAACAAGTCCAATGGAAGACAAACAATTTTCAAGATGAAAGGAAAGAGATTTCAGATGGAAGAAGTACCTTGTTGATGGAAGAATCCCCAACAAATAAAGTTTTAGGTTTTGAAGTAACAAAAAATCCAGAGAAAATTCTAAGTTTTAAGAAATGGTATGATCCTTATAAACATGGAAGCCGAGAGAACTTAATAAATCGATCTTCTACAAGGGAATGAGAAAGTAAGACAATGAAGGAGGAACAATATAGAACATTGATGGAAACAATGAAGAGTCCACTCAATGACCAACCAGGTGCAAGAACGAAGGAAGAGGCCATGAGCAGATTACAAGCTAGATAGGGAAGGAAATTTAAAGAGGAAGACAAAGAAAAGGTGAAGTTTTCAGAACCAGGGAAACATATAACCAATTTTTAACAAGATGGAGGTATGGTGATTGTTATAAAGGTTAGATATTAGATTGAAGTATTTTTTGAAGACCATAAGGGAGAAGAACATAAGTTCAAGCATACAAAAAACTTGGAACCAACAAATGAAGCTTTAATATGGATTATGCAGTGTGAATTTTTTTTAATGTATAATGATTATGCAGGTATGGAGCTTGAAGACCAAGAAAACCATATTAGCTCATTGGGTAATGAAGATTTTCTAATTTTTTTGAAGTGTGACGATAAAGCTGAAGAAATTATGGCCCGGAAGCAAAGATTAGTTGATCATCATCCCATCATCATAAATTTGGAGAACAATCTACATGTTTTTGGATTGAATAGTCTACCTGAAGGTATAAGTTATAGGCTGCATGAGCTTCTATGTGATAAAGGATTAGTGGCCTTACAATTTGTTGAAGAGAAACATAGGGAAGGAATATTAGTTTTTATAACTCTCCAACATTAGGACATTGCCGAGGTGATATCAAATGCATGGAAACCTATGATGTATAGAAAGAAAAAGATTCTTGAGAATTATTATGATGAAATTTTGTCAATTGCATGGCAAGGAAATGTAGAGAAGAAGGTTGTCTTGGAAGGAAACAAGAGATTTGGGTGTGAAGGAACTCTAGATGTTGTTGAACACATCATGAGTGCAAATTGTTACCAGTAAGTTGCAACAGAGAAAGAAGTACAAGAATGAATTGATACACATAAGGTACAATAGAAAGTAGTTGGATATGCATGTATTAAAAACTAGAAGGAATACCAATGGATGGTGTTAGTCGTCATTCTTATTACTAGGAATGGGATTCAAGAACCTAATAAACATAATAACTCCTATAATTTGTGTGTTTTATGTGTAGGTGCAGGAGAAGATTTGAGTTTTGAAGATGGAAGCAATCGACTCAAAGGTAAGTTGATAATGGGAGAAGAAAATGAGTTGTATGTCTTACATATTTATGAATATAGGCATCATAATGGAAACATATAATTTCTTATAACTTTTCAAGACAAACAAATTATTGAATTGTGGATGGATGAACATGATGAGATAAAGGAAGCATATTGGATGCATGATCAACATGAGATGATATTGATGAATGATAAATATAAAGCCGAGTCAGTATATGATGGACTCAAGAATAAGAAGATAGGGTGATGTACAAGACATAAAATCTAGTAAAGGATGCATGGAGCAGAGTTACAAATGCATTAAGACATTGGAAAGACACCTATATGATTGCATAGAATATTATGAACTAAAGATGTTTCTAAATGATGCAAATCGGATAAAAAAACAACCGTGAAAATATTTTATGCAGAGATGAAGCAACAAATGAGTAATAATAATGTGTATCAACATAAGACAGAGTTGGATTTTGAATTGGAAGAATTATTGGCATATTTGAAGAAATTTCCCAAGTGGAAATGCAATGGATTGCAACAAAAGATCAAAGATGCAGATGAGGAAGAAATTGAAACAATTATGCAAGGGTTGTAGCTATAATTGAAGCAACAATACAACAAAAAAGTATAATACTTTTTAATTTATTTAACCATTCATTAGCTAAGAAACAATAATCACATATAAACTCAAACCACAATGCACAGAGTTTAACATGGAAACCCAATCAGGAGAAAACCATAAAACGTATCTTTATAAATGTTTGTAGGCACCAACATACTGTTACAAAGATTGTAGGCACCGACCTATTGGATACACAAATATCCTTAACTGAGCACCAACTCAGCAAGATGAAGGTACCAACCTACCAGAGACACCAATATCCTCAATTGAGCACCAACTCAACATCACCTGTAAGCACCAACCTATTGTTATAAAATTTGTAAGCACCAACTTGTTGAAGACACCAAACCTGAGCACCAACTCAACAAGATATGTGTATACACAAATCCAATATCTTCATACACAGAATAATTATGACTTCACCTGCATGCTTCATTCCACAGACAATCTTTCAAACCTTAGTCACATGTAGCCTTCATGCCCTAGCGAGCCTCATAACATCATTCTCAGAATATGATCCCAAACTGCACTATCACAACCTCAAAATAACACACATTTCAACATCACAACCTTAAAACAATGCACATGGAAACATCACACACCTTCAGTCCTTCATAGCACACCATGTGAATAAGAAATACCCCAAGAAAATCCCCCAAACTTCTCTTGCACACCTTTAGATCCAAAAACAACACCCCATCTCCTTTAGCACACCTCAGATCACTTCTACGCACCTCAGACTTGATTCCTTGCTTGGTTGCACTACAAATGTGCACATATGTCATGTATTTATAGTAATTATGTTCCCACTTTCAATACCGACTTGTAAAGACTGGGCGAGTCGACCTCCATTTTATGGCTGGGTTGTCGGACGAAAAAAAACATATCTCCTCATTCTTAGGGAGTTAGAGGAAATTCCATATACCGTTGGAAAGGTCTCAGAATAATATTTCCAACCATATAACATGTGCTCTCATTTGAGCTAGGTATGTAGGGTAAAAAGTCATTCAAAGATAGGGTATCCAAACTAATCATAAAAAATCCAAAAGTAATACTTTCAACAATCTCTATCTTGTAATATTTATCTTGGACATTTGTAGGATTGTAATATTTATCTTGGACATCTATAGGATCCCCCTACTTTTTACATAAATGACAACAATATTTCCAACACATGAAACTTTTGTGCCTTGGGAGTCTAATGCAGGAGCATCAATCATAGGTCAAGATCATAATTTGACCTTTAGGAGGTCTTAAGAATTTACTAAAGGGAGTGTGTTTCCCTTAATTGAAATTTGTATTTAAATTGTGAATTATAGAAGGACATAGTTGTTCACAAAGAAGAGATTTGTTTCCCTAATTGACATGCAATTTGTTATTTTGAGTAAAACATTAGAGTTAGAATTATTAGGGGTTAAATAGGAATTGTTGGGATTTTCGCTAAATTTGAAGGATGAGAACCTATCTGTTTAGGTTTGAGATCAATTGTCTTTCCCCTATGTATAAATAATTTTTTTGAAGTGTGAAAACATAATTAGGAAGATTAAAAGGGGTGAATAGGAGTAGACAAAAGGTGTTCATGAAGTCTGTGTAATTAATATCTTGGGATTTAATGGTAAATATTTTGTTGAAGTCTTCATTCATGGTGTGTCTCTTTTCTTGACTCAATTTCTCATTGAAAATTTGTGTTCTAGAATTATCATTATGGGTTATGTGATTCCCTATTGATGAATGCATAAAATTTATATGCAATCTATGTTGATTCTGTCCTGGAGTGTGAATCTGTAAATGTTTGGGTATATACATTTTGGTTGATGCTTTAAGCAATTTATGTGTGTATCTGAGTTTGAATTAGTCAACAGATGTGTGTGAACCGACTCGATAAGTTGGTAGAGAGATATTGAGGATACTAGAATGAAATTACTATGAGTTTCGTGAGTTTCTGGGTTCATCTAGAAGTGCATGTTCCGACCTCAAGTTGATGGAATACGTCAATTAGAGTTTTCAGACATCCACGGGAGGATAGAGAAAATAATTTCCATTGAACCTTCACATATCCCACTTAGAAGAATCGTGAAATTGGCAAGATCCAAGCTCAACCGGACCGACCTTAATCCTTTAAAACAAAAACTCCTAGATCTTTTGGTGGAGTTATTTCCCAATGGTTTGGTGGCCGGTTGACAAAATATCAACTAGACCATAGTCATAATTTACATGAAGATAGTTGGATGAGTATTTCTCGGTGGCTATTTAAACCGGATCAGATTCAAAATTGAATAAGAGTGAGTCTGAGGGGCATGGAACTGGTAGCCGGTTAATTGAAGCAATATTATGAAGGGATTAGAGGGTTGACTCTAACTCGGTTGTATCGTTTTCTCACAAAAAGAAGGATTTGGTGGTGAACACATATTTTCTCGATTTCTAATCATGAACACCATAAGAATAATCTTTTCATATGTAGCAAGTTTAGAATGACAATTTCATCAAATGGATGTTGAACTTGAATTCATGAATGATGCTCTTCATTAATAAATTTATATACAACCCCCTACCTTTCATTGATGAGGGAAATCATATGTATGTTTGCAAGTTGAAAAAATATCTATATGGTTCAAAACAAGCACCTAGAACACAAAATGATGCAAATGTTTTGAACATATTTTGAAAATTTGTTCCAAAAGATGATGCAATCCAAACCATTTTATAAAAGGATCAGAAATGGTGAAATCTTGGTTGTAATAATTTATGTGATGATTGGTGATTATAGACATTAATGATGACACGATGAACACTTTTAAGGCTAACTTGATGAAAATATTTGATAACATTGCTTTGGTTCTATTTCATTATTTTCATGAAATGCAAACTTGGCAACTTGACGATGACTTTTTAAAAATTTTGTTTTAACCTAAATATGTTTTTGATGTACTCGATAAATTTAGAATTCACTAATTGTTAAAATGCCCTGATTCTTTTTGGTCTAGTGTGAAGTTATCAATAGATGGTCCTTAAAAGGAATTTGATCCTACTTTGTATGAATGACTTGTGGGAAATTTGATTTATTTGACTCATTGTAGGAAATATGTATGCTTTATGGTTGGCTTGGTTTCTATATATACATAGAATCCAAAGGAAATCCATTATAACATGAAAATAATTTTGAAATATTTTAGAGGGAATAATTAATTATGGGATTCATTATGCATATGGTGGAAATATTTCACTTTTTTGTTGTACATATTTAGATTGAGGTGATGATCCTCATGATTAAAAAATAAACAAAATGTTATATTCTTTAGCATGATACCAATCCGATTACTTGGTAAAGTAAGTAGAATGCTAATTTTTTATCCTCTCATGAAGTTGAATATAGAGCAATAATGAAAACAATGAATGGAGTGATATGGATTAGGAAGGTCTTCTATGAGATTTCCCCTGCAATAGTGCAAACATAATCTAAACTAATAATAGGTGACAACCATAGTGCAATTCAGTGGAAAAATAATCTAGCTCTTTTATTATGGAAATTGATCACATAAAGAAACCAAGATAATTCAAAAGAATTCTTTGTATCGTATATCATAATGGGAAAGTGAACGCTTTCTTATATGGGATTACAAGTAAGTCGAGTCAATCCACTTTATGAATGTGGGATAGACTGATAAAAACAATAAAGTGAAATAAGACATAAAGGCATAAAATAAACTAAAGTCGAATTGACTTTATTAATGCCTAAGTCTAATATCTAATTGACCATTATAAGCTAATATTTACTTTAACACCCTCCATTCATGATCAATCTACTAACTACACCAAGCTTATCCCATAATTTTACATATTTTTAGGACCCAAAGACTTGGTGAGAATGTTTGTAGTTTTGTCCTATTTGGGGAAACAACACAACTTGATAGATCCATCCTATACAAGTTGTCAGATGAAGTGACAATGTACATCATCATGTTTGGTACACTTGTGGAAGACTATATTCTTGGAAAGTTTGATCACCCCTTGATTGTCATGTAACAGGGGTGTTGGCTTTGTTTGTTGCATCTGCATATATAAAAGCATCCTCCTAAGCCAAGCTACCTCACATGCTCCTTTCACTACTCCTCAATATTCTACTTATGTTGATGAAAGGGCTATTGCATTATGCTTCTTGCTAGTCCATATGACTGTACCCATGCTAAGGCTGAAAACATATCTGGAAGTGGATTTTCTATCATCAACAAAACCTTCCCAATCCGAATTTGTATAATCACACAGTCAACAATTTTTTTTGTTGTTGTTGTATAGAATGCAAAAGTCAAGTGTCCTTTTCACATATTTCAACACTTGCTTAGCTGCAATCCAATTCTCTATCTTTGGTGCTATCATGAATATGGAAATTTTTGAATATTTGCAACTTCAGGGAGTCATTGTCCAAAAGAAAGTACAGGAAGACCCATCTACACCATTATAGAAGCACCAGGAAGAAATTGAAGACCCAGGAAGAGAAGTCGGCCCCACCAGTAAAAGACATAAATAATAAAGTAAATTTGAAGACCCAAAATAAGAAGTCGGCCCCAGAAAAGAACCCAGATTAGTATAAATACAAGAATGGGTCATTTCATTTGGACAGGAAAACAATTCTCCTTTCTGTAGTGCACACAAGACAGTTGCAACTATAGTTGTGTTATTTCACTATATCTTGGTTCTGGTTATCTTGGAGAGTGCACCACACTTGGAGAAGCTCTTGCTTGGTTGTTCTTGGCTATCTTATTGAGGCACTAGCCTTGGGAAGGACTTTCTCTGTATGGTATTCCGATTTGGTGATGGTGATGTACTGGTAATATCTTGGAATGAATTATTCTATAAGAAAGGTTGTTGGGTTTTATCCCAAGGTTTGGTTTCTCAGGATAGACTCTTGTGTTCTTGTGTCTATTGTGCATGGTTAATATTTCTAGATCTTGTTGTTTTCACTGCATTGTTATAAGTTGATATTTTTAGTGTATATTTATTCTATGATAAATGTTGTATGAAAGTGAATATTGTTATTAATCATAAGGAAATAACTATCATATATGAGAATCATAAAAGTCAACATGGTATCAAAGCTATTTGAAATATTTCCACTGCACAGTTTCTATTTGTCGCTGTGATTTGCTGCTGCACAGACCTGAACTTGTCAAGATCGTTGAGAAACTTATTGGAGGACATTGAAATTATTTTTTCCATAGATCTGCTCGCCCTATCCTAGCGGACCTCCTGGTAGTCTCAGACTGCAACTTAGTGAAAGTTGGAATTTTACCTAAAACCCACTACTGTAGTTGCAACAACTTTCTTTGTGAAGCTCGCTGAGAATTTATTGGGCCGAGATGAGGAAAACTTTTTGTATAGAGCAATTTTCCTTTCCCTGGTGCACCTACTACACTTCTTAGATTGAATTTCCATCAAAATTGAAATTTTTAGGTTTTTCAGACATATTGACATTTTCCTGGACATTGAACTTTCTCTTATCTTGATTTTGTGATTTCTTCATGTACTGATGGTGTCCAGTTTCAGATTAAAATACAAGTTGGATGGTACTACAAATTTTAGAGGTATGCACTTGTATATGTTTCCAAGTTATATCATTTAACAAAGTATGAGGGTGTTTGCACGGGATGTACAAGGGACCTTGTCCAAGCAATGACCTAAAGGGATCGTTGGATCTAGTGCATTTAGAGGAATAATGCACCCTCCCTAGCAATTCAGACTTTGGGTCCCATGTTTGAATGATGCATTTTGATTTGCTTTCTTTTAAGTATATCAAAGTTTAATACTTGTTGCATCTCAAGGAAATGTTGTAGCTATGACAAAAACCTTTAAGAGGGATATTACTGCTAGGTACTATTGTTATGTTACAAAACTAAAAGCCAATGTTTGGTAGTACTTAAAATACTGTTATGATAATTATGTAAATGCTCATTGTTTATTACTAATGATGCATTTGTTTGCAAGATGAATTTAATTTCCTCTAGAAGATGTTCTTGGTATTTGTCTTTGTCCCAGGAAGGTTACCTTGTAAATTCCATGGAAGGTTACCATGGAAATGTTCTTGTTTTGTTCCAGGAAGGTTACCATGGAGGAATGATCGATAACAACACTAGAGAAGTGTTGTTCTTGTTCTTACTTTTGTTCTTGTTATGGGCAAGTTATTGTGATTGGTCACAACACTAGAAAAATGTTGTTCTTGTTTCTTATTCTTGTTCTTGTATTTTTTTTTTAACTCTTGTCCGATGCAGGTCACATGTGATATTTCTAAGAAAGAGCTATAGTAACGATTATTCCTATTCCTATTTTTTGTCCTTATTTCTATCTCCTAATCATAAGAATATTCTTCTTTTATGTTATTTTCCCTTGTTATTTCTCTTGTTCCAAGCAGGTCACAAGTAATAGCTCAGAGAGGGAGATATAGTGACGGTTGTAGGAGGCAACAAATTAGGTGGTCTCTAGTTTGAGACATGGAGAAGACTATCCAGACATAGATTTTTGTACATGACAATATACAACCATGTACAAAAGGGGAAGAGGAAGATGTTAGAACCTTCTGGAAAGAAGGATAATTTTGTGGGATACAAAGTGTTTCACATGGAGATTGATTGTGAAAATAAGAAGGCTTTGAAGATGACCATATAAATCCCTCTAGTCCAGTTGTTCATTCTTCATATCATCAAGAAGAGTCAGTACAACCAACAAAGTCATTGGATATACCTGGAGATGTTGCAGTGACCAGGAAGAGGCCAACATGGTTTCGTGATACCTTGCATGATGTAGTATGACATGCAACTCCCCATGATACTTTCAGGGAGAGAAAAACACCTCAGAGATTCTAGAGTTATATGGAGTCACATCATTGATTCCAAACCTTCTAGTTATGAGAAGAAGCGTGTGGATCCACCAATGGTGAGGCAAACGACCCCACCAAGTACCAACTCAGAGGGAGCCATAGTTCATAGGGATTCATCCCTCAGGATCCAGTGGGGAGGAGAAACCTCCCAGGACAATTCATTGGAGATTAGACTTAAGAGGAGATCAACAGATGCAGAGGGAGCAGATGGCTCCATAGATTGTACAAAATCAAAGGGAGTCATGTTTAAGAGGAAATGTGGTACTCTAGGATCGATGGATACTTGATGAGATTGGTTTTAACCAAGAATGATGTAGACTCAGAGTGATCCTAATCTAAGAGAGAGTCATTTGAATAAGAGGAAGAGACATTCATTTAGGAGTTCCCCCTCAGATTTGAGCGGGAGAGAGACATCCTCCAGGAATGACAGACAAATGTCATGAGTTGAGGAGGCTTCTAGGAGATGTGAGATCTCTTGGGAGGATACACTTACTTCAGTAGACCTTTCTACAACAACATAGGAGCCAACTAGTCAGGAGGATTGTGTGTGGACTTTGTCTCAGTCACGGAGAGAGTAGCCAGTGAGTCAAAATGGACAACAAAACCTACTTCAGTGATAGATGGAGTTGGCCTAAGAGTTCAAGGTAGAGGATCTTGACCAGATGTACTATTGGGTTTAGAGGTGTGACACAGATCATATGAGATATTCCTCAGTTAGGGGATACTGATGAGATTCAATATGATGGATTGCAAGTCCATGGTTACATATCGGACCCAGGTTCGAGTTGGTGGTTTTAAAATGCAGGACCCCCACTAACGTGTCTCCCTCTCCTTAACTCAGACCCCCCTCACCTAAAACCTCTTACCGCTGCCTACCCCCTCAGAGTAGATCGCTTAGTACCATCCTTTACCGCTATCGCCCCCCACTGACATCTGTCTTCCACTTCGTCTCTCACCTCTTCTCATCACATCGCCTGCTCTCCCTCCTTGTCTCATGATGGTACATCTGTCCTCCACTCACCCTCATACCATATCCCTTATCACTCCCGTCTACCATCTCCTGCCAAGTGTTCTACTGCTCACCTCCTTCTAGGTAGATGGTCCCCATCCCGTCCACTGCCACGGCCTTTTTCTCTGCCCCCACTTCATCAACTTGTGCCACTTCATCGCCAACCTGTCCCAGTGCAACACCCACTTTTTCCGCCACCCATATTTTCCCGATCACCTTCCATCTTCCACGACTGTCCACATGGGCGTCTCTCTCCTCACCTCCACGTCGATGGAGCCATCTCCCCCGCCATATCCCCGTCCACGTCCATTGTCTGGGTCCCCTTGTAGCAGTTCAACAAAGTAGCAGACAGCCAAGGGAAAACCACCATGTCATCCAGTGCAGGCATTGACTCCGCCCACTCAGATCCCAATGCATCAGTTAATGTAAATAAGGGAGGTGGGTGAGACATCATCTCCTTCCTTAAATAGAATGCCAGAAAGAGACAAATCGCAGAGACAGGACGTCAGTCTGGGCTGACAGAGATCGCGTCTGACAGAAGACTGCATGGGCAGTCTGACCCACGTCTGCATGCACAGCCTAACAGAGAAACTCACCAATGCAAAGCCTTGAACTCATGACATGATCACACCTTCAACAGGGAAGCTAGTTCTAAGTATATGTAGGCATTTTTGCCATTTTGTTAGTGTCAATGGTAGAGCTACACTCTCGATTGTAATGTTTTAACAAGGCTTATGGTTCTCTGTTTATGACTGTTATTTGAGACTTCTTGTTTAATGGCAGCAAGCTTCTCCTTTCATTTCTTTGCTTCTGACTCTGAAAACTCGGGCATGGATGATCCAGTCAGGTGTTGTGACTATAGTATAGTGTAGGTTTGACTATATCTATTGTTGCAACGTTTTCAGTTTCTCGAAATTTTCATATCCAAGAGGATCTTGCATCTGAGACTTTTCCTCCACATGCTACTGGAATACTAGATGTCCATAGCAAATTGTTGTGCTTTTCTCACGTTTCTTCTGTCGACTCAGCACTATACAAACTTACTGGCTTAAGTTAGATCAAGACCTCACTTATCTGTGCTTCCCCAACCCAATTTTATGAATTAAAGCACTATAATATTGAGACTACATCCATTAGACCACCCTTTAAACCATTTACTGTGACATATAAACTAATGGGCCTTGGGCTTACTTTTGCTGCAATCCAAAGGTGACTTCCAACGCCAACAAAGTGTATATAGAACAACCTCAAGGATTTGAAGTTGAAGACATGAAGACTCATGTGTGAAAGTTGAAGAAGGCTCTATACGGATTGAAGCAAGCTCCTAGAGCTTGGTATGAAAGGATTGACAGTTTTCTTACGAGCTTGGGCTTTACCAAGAGTAAAGCAGATTCTAACCTTTATTTCAAGGTTATGAATGATGAGTCTTTTATATTGTTGTTGTATGTGGATGACTTATTCTTAACTGGAGAAGAAAAGCTCATCACTTAATGTAAGAAGAAGCTCATTGTAGAATTTGAGATGAAAGACCTTGGCCTAATGCACTATTTCCTAGGTCTTGAGGTCTGGCAGAACCCGGAGAGGATCTTCCTTAACCAAGGGAAGTATGCAATTGAAATCCTAAAGAGATTTGACATGTTGGAGTGCAAGTCCATGAATACACCCATGGAAACAAAGTTGAAGCTCCTGGTTGACACTTCATCATAATTGATTGATGCTACGCTATACAGACAGATCATTGGATCATTGATGTATCTGACGAACACCGAGCCAGATATCTGTTTTGCTGTGAACACATTGAGTCATTTTCTAGTAGAGCCCAGACGTGTTCACCTAGTTGCTGCAAAACATGTGATGAGGTACTTTAAGGGTACATTAGATTGTGGTCTTAGTTATGATGGAGATCATGACTTTAGACTGAGTGGTTACACTGATACAGATTGGGCTGGAAGTGTCTCTGACAGAAAGAGCACTTCAGGATGTTATTTTAGTTTGGGTTCATCCATGATATCATGGCAGAGTAGGAAGCAATTAAGCATTGTTCTCAACATGGAAGAAGTAGAATACATTGCTTCTTGTTCTACCAGTTGTGAATCCATATGGCTTCAGAAGTTGTTGACGGGTCTATTTGACCTAGAGTTGGAAGCAACCATGATCCTATGTGATAACCAGAGCTGCATAAAGATGACAGAGAACCCTGTGTTCCATGAAAAGTCAAAACACATAGAGATCCGATATCATTACATCCGTGATATGGTGCAGAGAGGAGCCATAAAGCTCTAGTATGTTAGCATAGATGAACAAGTTGTTGATGTGTTGACCAAGCCTCTATCTCATGTAAAGTTTGAGCACTTTCGAGATAAATTTTGCGTAGTTCGAAAGGACCTCCCTCGAAAGGGGAAGTAGTGTTGTGATGCCAGCCCCATGATGATGATGTGCCAGCCTAGTGTTGTGATGCCAACCTTGTGATGTGATGATGTGCAACCTCGTGTTGTGATGATGTACCGGCCTTGTGTTGTGATGATGTGTCAGCCTCGTGTTGTGATGATGTGCCAACCTCGTGTTGTGATGATGTGTGTCAGCCTCGTGTTGTGATGCCAACTTCATGCTGATGATGTTGTGTTTCCAGTCTCGTACTATGATGCCAACATCGCGCTAATGATATTGTGTAGCTAACTTCATGCTATGATGCCAACTTTGTGCTAAAGATTCTCAGCCTAGTGTTGATGTTGATGATACTCCAGCCTTTGTATTGTGTTGTTGCTGATCTTGATGATATTCCAACCCTTGTG
>SNQJ01S0041430.1:41227-56512 GCA_010110895.2 Picea sitchensis
ATTTTTTTAAATTACCCAATTAATGGTAATTTTAATTAAATTTGATGTAAAAATGTAAAAATTTGGTCCTAGAGGATTTTAGTAGGGGTATGTGTACTCAAAAGAAATGGAAAGAGACCCCCTACACCCTTGGACCAAGTTTCAGCTCAATTGGACAAGTTTTGCTAGGTCATTGTCCATGAGGAGTCCAAGTCAGTCTTGAGTCAAGAATTAATTGTTTTAATTTGGCTAAGTAAAAATGCCAAAAATTGTAAAATGAGCAAACAGTCGTGAGAAAGAGTGGGAGATGTTTCCTAAACCTTTTCCTAAGTTATAAAATTGATTTTCTAACTTAAACCAACCCCCCTTGCTTAGATACAACCTCAAGTTGACCCTCTCCCTAAGAAAAGTGCGCCCCCCTTGGTGAGTAACTTAGTCAAACTCAAAACTTAAAGTGAAAACTCACCTAAATCCATAAGTGCACCCTCCTAAGGCTCTAACCAAGTGATTGGGTGAGTCTAAAGGTGATTCCCCTTCTCCACACTCAACCCTCAAACCCTAGCTATACCAAAACCCTAAAAGTGCACCCCTCTTTGAGATGATCATTTCTTTTGGGTGAGTGACACTTGGAGCTCATTCAAGAGGGGTCTCTCTCCTCTCCTCTCCTCTCCCAAGTATAAAAGAATGCTCACCCCCCCCCTCATTTAACATCTATTCTCAGAGCAAACTTATGCTGCCCAATCTCTCCCATTCCTCTCTCATTTTGCTCTTTCTCTCTTGTAAATCTTGTTGCAAGTATTTGCAGCAATATTTTTCTGAATAATAGAAAAGCTTTGGAGGATCCATGGTGTCATATTTGTGCGTCATGGAGGTGATATATGTTTTTGATTTCTTTTGTGTATTTATTGCTCATAGATCTAGTTTAGGAGATCCAANATGACCTTCGTTTACCTGGAAAAACAACCCATGTTGCCCTTGGTTGGGGCATCCACCCTTTTTGCATATCGACATCGTTAACAAACCCCGAGTATCCCAAGTCTCTATACCCACGATCTTTGAGTTTCCAACTTTGTTAGCCTATGGCACAGTTTAACCCCATATCTAGTTGTCCCCCTGGCACTAGATCCAGTTTTATGGTTGCTGCCAGTCATCCTTCAAACCCCCAACCAAGGGAAGTCTTGAGTCCCACAACATCTTGAATTCATTCATGTTACTCGTCAGTACCTGATATCCTCTATTACTCAATGGATTTCAAGAATCCCTTAGCTTCTTGGCATCGCGTCTCCCTTCATGTCAACATCAACACAGTTTCCAAAAGGGCAGCAATGTCTTGACTCTCATTACCTTTTCAATGAGGAGTCTCGGACGACACATAGAGAATCATCATTTCTTTCTGATTCCATTGACCCCCATAACATTCGACTTCAACAAATCTCATGTTAAGGTGGGTCTTATTATGCGACCATTGAAGTTGTTTCATACCATTCGAATACCTTTGAAGTTGATAGGCCATCAATGCCTATGAGTCATCAACAATTCTTACAGTCATTCATTACTCGCTTTAGAGCCAGTTCACCATTCAGAACTATCATTTGTCGTTATCACCCACCCTCGAGGGCGCTGCAGTTATCTACATCAACATCCATCATCAATTACAGTTCCACATTTTGGTTTCATGACACGAGCATGGGGCATGCCCACCTCGTTTGTACATAGATTTTATTTTTTCCTAGAGAAACGTTTGGGTCCCATAGTTTTCCCTCTCCCTTCGACGGATCGCTCATGCAGTTCCTCTCTTCACTCTTCATTACAATGGCACTCTCAACAAAAGAAACATTGATGTATTTCGTCTATACGTATGCTCCTAACCTCACACATAAGGGGGCATCTGTTATCATTGAAAAATTGTCCGCAACATTGCACACAATGGTTGAAGAAAGACATCAATGCCAGCAACAATTAGTCCACCTACAACACCAAAATCCATCAAAAGGAAAAAAAACTATATACTTGGTTTAAAAATCAAAGCATGTAAATTCACCAAAGGAAACGTGTGCATAATGTGTAGGCTAACACAACCCTCAGCGTGCACTGTGCACAAGATGCGCGACTGTCTATGAGAAAAACCATGCACTTCCATGAACGACACATTTATGAATCTTGTCGACCTCTCAACCACTTCTAGTCCGACCCCCAACACGATTTGACACTCATATCTGAGCGAAATCTAGCTTGGAGGCTAGTCAAGGGTTAGAGAGTGCCCAAAAATGCCCCTTGTTAACACTATGAATCAATTATATCTTTCCATGAATGGATGGTATAAATATGTGCCATGGGTGTGCTAGAAAAATAAGAACTTCAAGGTATTCTTATGCTGCAAGAATTCTTCTTTGTGAATCCTCTTTTCTCTTTGAATCATTCAAGAACTATAGCAAGGGCCATTCCACTCACCTCTTGAGGGAATTGGTATTGTATTTCTTCACCATTGTCATTTTTCATTTGCATGAAGAGAATAGATCTCTATTAGGGAACTCAAGAGCCCTCCCAAGGAGGAAGAGGGGACTCATAAGTCCCTGCCTTTCTCTACGGTGTTTATCCTATCAATATATTGATCCATTGGTAGCTATATATTGGTCATTTTTTGCTTTTTATGGTTCTAGTTCTTTCAAGCTTCTCTAACATTGATTTCTTAGTTGTTTTTAGTTTTATTTCCTTGATTAATGTGTCTTTGGTTATCTAATCAACTCACAAACGTTTGTCTTGTTTAACTGACTTAAGTAAGCATGCAAGTGTTGTGTTTTTTCTCACCCATGTGACAAAACCAACACAACACATACAATGGAGTGTCTTGACAAAGTCTCAGATTTAGAGATAAAGTTAGGTAACTACATAGTGAGAGACACATTTTATGCGGTTGACCTATCTGACACAAATGTGGTATTGGGAGTCCAGTGGTTGATCACATTGGGAAAAATCACTACTAACTATCAAACCTTGGAGATAGGGTTTAGGGACAGTGATAGGAAGAGGATCGTTCTAAGGGATGTCGACAAGGGCACCCCGGACAATTTTGGCCAAGAGGATGGAGAGGATATTCAGGCATGAGGAGGTATCATATGATGCAGAGTGCTTGATCACTTCGCAGAAGGATCCAGAGGGTCGACAACAGTATCAGACAGAGATCATGAAATTGTTGGGACGACATCAATAAGTTTTTGGTTCGATTCCACCAAGGAGGCCACCGGATAGAGGGTTTGAGCACACCATTGATTTGGAGGAGGGGGCCAAACCTACGATCACACCACCCTATTGTCATCCTAGGAGGTTCAAATATGAGATAGAGAAAGAAATTAAGGAATTGCTAGCGATGGGACACATCAGACCGAGCAACAATCCATTCGCTTCTTCAGTTGTCCTAGTTCTAAAGAAGGATGGTACCATGAGGATGTGCATTGATTACCGATCCTTGAACAAGAAGACCATCAAGAACCAATATCCTATCCCTCGCATAGATGAGTTGCATGGGGCAGTTTCCTTCTCAAAGTTTGATCTTCCCTATGGATATCATCAGATCAATATCCGAGAGTAAGACATAGAGAATAAGACATGCATATGCCACTTTGGTCATTTTAAGTTTCTGGTTATGCCATTTGGGCTAACCAACGCACCTGCTACATTCCAGTCTTACATGAACCACATATTCAGGGACCAATTGAGGAAATTGGTCTTGGTTTTCTTCAACGACATCTTGGTCTACAGCAAGACATGGAAGGAGCATATGAGGTACTTGGATTGGGCACTAAGTATCATGGAGACACAATGACTATACACCAAAGAGTCCAAGTGTGAGTTCGGTAAGACAAAGCTTCTTTACTTAGGCCAAATCATTAGTGCACAAGGGGTACAGGTGCACCAAGAGAAGATCATGGCCATTCTGTATTAGCCAACGCCCAGGAACGTGACAGAGTTGAGGAGCTTATTTAGGCTATGCAACTATTACAGGCAGTTTGTTAGGGGTTTTTCTCAGCTTGGAGCACCACTTATCGATCTCACTCGACATGGGGATTTCATCTGGACCGATGAGTCACATAAACCCTTTGATCACATAAAGGAAGTCATGGGAACCTATCTAGTGTTAGCATTAACAAACTTCACTTTGTCATTTGTATTAGAGTGTGATGCGTCCGATGAGGGTATCGGGGAAATTTTGATGCAGGGAGGACACCCCATTGTATTTGAGAGCAGGAAGCTCAATCAACCCGAGAGGTTGTACTCCATTTATGACAAGGAAATGTTGGAAATCATGCACGCCTTGACAAAATTCATACAATATTTGGTGTGCAACAAATTCGTGGTCAAAACAGATCACAACAACTCAAATTATTTCCTTGAGCAGAAGGACCTCAGTGAGCGCCAATAGAAATGGGTGATGAAGGTGCAGGCCTTTGACTTCAACATAGAGTATATCAAGGGGAAGAAGAACATTGTGGCTGATGCACTATCTAGGAGACCTGCGACATGTTCTTTGATGGATATTTTAGCAGATTGGCAATCCTACTTATTAGTGGAATATTCCAAGAACACGTTTTCTTATGAGGTTTTGGATGGATAGGTTTAGGATGACAGGTACAGGGTTATTAATGATGTCATATTCTACAAGGAAAAAGTCTACTTAGTACCAGATTCATGGATCAAAAAGGAGATGTTCATGATTCACCATTGATAGGCCAGCAACAGTTCATCCGTACAGCAGTTCATGATCCACCATTGGTAGGCCATCAAGGGTTTTTCAAAACCTACAGGTAGATCAGGGAGAGGTTCTCATGGAAGGGCCTCAAATAGGGGGTTATGAAGTACATCAGTGAGTGTGTGACTTGTCAATAGAACAAGTCAGAGCATACGCTTCCAGCAGGGTTACTTCATCCACTCCTCATTCCAGAGTAGAAATGGGAGAGCATATCGATGGACTTCACCGCAGGCCTACCCAAGGTCCAGGGTAAGGGCTGCATCTATGTAGTGGTCGACATATTGACCAAGTTTTCTCACTTCTATTCCATATCGACAAAGTACAACGCAGTGCAGGTAGTCGAGTTATTCTTCAGAGAGGTCTTCAAACTAAATGGGTTGTCGAAGAACATCATCAGTGAAAGGGACAATCGGTTTATTGAGACATTCTAGAGGGAATTGTTTATATTGGTGGGGACAGAGTTGAAACCCAACACCAACTATCACCCTCAGACAGATGGGAAGACCGAGATAGTCAACAAGTGGGTTGAAGGGTATTTGAGGAACTATGTGGGTGGAAAACAAAGAACATGGGTCAGGTGGCTACATTTAGGAGAGCATTGCTACAACACCACTTTCCACATGCCCATTGGCATGACACCCTTCCGAGAATTGTACGGTTATGATGCTCCCACTTTGGTAGACTTGGTTTTCGGGGATAGTAGAGCTCCCAAAGCCAAGGATTGAATCAATGAGAGTCGGGAGATTATCAAGTTKCTAAAAGAGAACTTGCAGACAACACAAAATAAGCAGAAGATGAGTACGAACAGGCACATGATAKAGCGTAGCTTTGAGGTTGAGAATTTGGTTTTCTTGAGACTCCAATCTTACAGACAATTATCTCTAAAGAAGAGTAGGGCCAAGAAGCTCAATCCTGAATTTTATGGACCTTACAGGATCATGCGCCACGTAGGCAAGGTTKCTTATGAGCTAGAGCTTCTAGAGGGGAGCAAGATTCATAACGTGTTCCACGTAACTTGCCTCAAGAAGGATCTTCAGAGGAGGTACTGGAGTTCAAAGAGAGAAAATTGAGGAACARRCTCATCATAGAGTGTTTGATCAGATGGAGAGGACTTCCAGTAGAGAATTCTACTTGGGAGAGCRAGCAGGTGTTGCAACACCATGAATTGGTATTGCTTGAGGACAAGCAATTTCGGGAAGGGAGAACTGTAATGGCCCTTTCCAAATAGGAGTTTGAGAGAGGAGGATTTATGGTCTAAACAACCCCGTTAGACTATATCTAGGGCTAGACAGGGGTAAACAAGGTTACTAGAGGTCACTTCAGTTACATCATCAGTGCACAAGGGGTACATGTGCACCAGGAGAAGATCAAGGCCATTTTGGATTGGCCAACGCCCAGGAACGTGACATAGTTGAGGAGCTTCTTTGGGATATGAAACTATTACAGGAAGTTTGTTAGGGGTTTTTCTTAGCTTGGAGCACCACTTACAGATCTCACCCGACATGGGGCTTTCATCTGGACCGATGAGTCACATAAAGCCTTTGATCACATGAAGGAAGTCATGGGAACCTATCCATTGTTAGCATTACCAGACTTCACTTTTCCGTTTGTATTAGAGTGTGATGCATCTGATGAGGGTATTAGGGTAGTGTTGATGCAGATATGACACCCTATTTTATTCGAGAGGAGGAAGCTTAGTCAGCTCGAGAGGTTGTACTCCATTTATGACAAGGAAATGCTGACAATCATGCATTCCTTGACCAAATTCAGACAATATTTGGTGGGCAACAAATTCGTGGTCAAAACAAATCACAATAGATTAAAGTATTTCCTTGAGCAAAAGGACCTCAGTGAGTGCGAACAAAAATGGCTTCGACATAGAGTATGTCAAGGGGAAGAAGAACATTGCGGCCGATGCACTATCTAAGAGACCTACGACATGTTCTTTGATGGAGATTTTAACAGATTGGAAATCCCACTTGCTAGTGGAATATTCCAAGAACAAGTTTGTTTGTGAGGTTTTTAATGGACAGGTTTAGGATGACAAGTGCAGGGTCATTGACGATGTCATATTCTACAAGGAGAGAATTGCTACAACACCACTTTCCACATGTCCATTGGCATGACACCCTTCCGAGCATTGTACGGTTATGATTCTCCCACTTTGGTAGACTTGGTTTTCAGGGAGAGAAGAGCTCCCAAAACCAATGATTGGATCACCAAGAGTCGGGAGATTCTCAATTTTCTAAAAGAGAACCTGTAGACAACACAAAATCAACAGAAGATGAATGCAGAGAGGCACATGATAGAGTGCAACTTTGAGGTTGGGGATTTGGTTTTCTTGAGACTCCAACCTTACATACAATCATCTTTGAAGAAGAGTGGGGCCGAGAATATCAAGACCGGATTTTATGGACCTTATAGGATCATGCACTGGGTAGGCGAGGTTGCTTATGAGCTAGAGATTCCAGAGGGGAGCAAGATTCATAACGTGTTCCACATATCTTGCCTCAAAAAGGCAGTGGGACAATTCATCATCACATCAAAGGAGCTTCCCCCATTGGAAGTAGAGGGATAGTTGGAGTTGGTTATGGAGGAGGGATTGGAGTTCTGAGAGTGGAAACTAAGGAACAGGGTCATCAGAGAGTGTTTGATCAGATGGAGAGGACTTCCAGTAGAGGATGCTACTTGCGATAACGAGCAGATGTTGCAACACCCTGGATTGGTATTGCTTGAGGACAAGCAATTTCGGGAAGGGAGGACTGTCATGTCCCTTTCCAAATAGGAGCTCCATAGAGGAGGCTTAATGGTCTAAACAACCCCGTTAGACTATAGTCAGGTCCAGACAGGGGTACACATGGTTACTAGAGGTCACTTCAGTCGAGGGTGTTATAATTCGAAAGTGACATTGAGCTAAAAGTGACTAAAAGTGCTTTTAAGCCAACTTGAGATAAAAATAGAACAAATGAACTAAAAATAGAGTCAATAACGAATTAGGGTTTCGGGTAGCTATAAGAGAAGGTAAAGAGACCTAATTCATCATTATGTAGATGTTGACTTGTCATTGAGGAGAGAGGAGCATCTCAAGAGAGATAGCTCAATGGATTCTAGGAGGAATACACCAGTGGATGATTTCGTTGTTGAGAGACATATCCTAGTCATTGAGGAGATCACACAAGTCTTCCATCAGGCTTCAACAACAGTTTCAAAGGTTCCGGCAGGAAGGGAGCACTTACTCAGGGTGAGGGCACAGATTCTGAGGAGGTTTAGTGAGTCGACTTGTCCCATCCATGGAGAATCCAAAGATTCCCTTCCGACCCAGTTGAGAGGAAGGCAAGGCGCATCTATTGCCTGGTTTCTCATCAGGTTCTGACAGATAAATCATCTGGGGCGCATTTTCCAGCCGTTGAGGGTGCGATAGTTGGGGAGATAACATTTGGGATTCCCAAGCGATCATTAGATCCGATCCAGGGAAATCCTTCCGACCCATTTCAAAATAGGCCAAAGGGCTCAGTTTGAGACCCTTATCAACCGATTTCGACAGGGGAATCACTAGGGTGTAGTTTTCCGGTAGCAGAGGGGGCGCATTTCCCCAGGGGAAACCATCTAGGGTCCAAACATACCAGTAGAGGGCCAGTCAGTCACCAGGACTGAGAGAGAGAGAGCATAGTGCATTCTTTGGGAAAGTTTTCAGGAAAATCCGAGGGGTTTAGCCACCAGGGCGAACTTTCCAGACTTGTAGTAGTTTCCATATGAGTTGTCGTAGCTTGCAACAGATCTTACACCTCATCCATTGATCCCATAATGTTATTTTATTATCGGGTATTATTGTTTTAATTTGATTATTGTATTCTGGCTAAGATCCTTTTGTCATTGATCTAGCCGAGTGATTTATTTTATTTAGCCGCATTCGACATTGTACTCCAGACTTATCATAATATATGGTTTGCAGTCTTTTGTCTCATTTACTACCGGAGAGACAGGAACATAAGGGATTACACTCCCTTCCACACTTAGTCCGATACAGGGAAAAAGTTAGAGGACATAGAACATATCAGCTCTGACACGGAGGCAGATAAAGAGAGGAGTATGGGTGACAGACGAGAGACTCCAGAGGGTAGGAGGAAAGGCTCTGAGACACAACCAAACAATACGCAGGCCATCTTGAATGATCTAGCCAGAGGACATTGCGATATGATCAACGCCATAGCATAGATGGCCATCAGTACATAGATGATCCATCATAGTGTGAGCACTATAGGTGCCAATGCCATAGGAGGAGCGAGTGGTTCAAGAGGACACCAGGGAGGTGGGGCCAGTGGATCCAGTGGATCTCAGGGCGGAGCTAGTGCACACCCTTCACCAGTGTGACCCTACACATAGCCTGGGAGGATTACCTGACCTTTATACCCATAGTTCCAGGGAGGAAAACCATTGGGACAACCAGGGCATGCGGAAGGACAACTAGGTTAGGGACAGATAGTGCCACAAGATCCATTTGGGAAGTATAGGAGAGACTACTTGGCACTAGGACCAGAGTTCCATGCAGACATGAGTTTGTTAGACTATTGTTCGATCAGATATCGAAACAAACCCCGAGAGGTACATAGGGGAAATGGGAAAACTCACAACATGGATTTCATCAAGAAAGTGGGAAATATGAGCATTCCTACTTTGTACGGATCATCTAGAAGCTTAGCTCAGGCATGGGTACAAAATCTTGACACATACTTCAATCTTAACCTGATGACAAAGTCAGAGGCTATCAGTTTCGCCACTTTGCACTTGGATGGGGAGGCCCATGAGTGGTTGTACCATGGGTTGGTGACCTTGGGTCACAACCACATTACTTCATACTTAGAGTTCACTGAGAGGTTGATGGAGAGATTTGACAGGAGAGATCGAGAGCTTCATTTCAGGGACCTTACACAGTTAATACAGACAGGATCAGTCGAGACCTTCATCACAGAGTTCCAGTGTAAGGCAGTGGTCGTATCTGATATATCATAGCACAAACTAGTGATGTTGTTCACCGAGGCATTGACAAAGCCATTAAGAGGTTGGGTTAAGGCTTTCGAGCCTCACACCCTACAAGATGCCATTGTGTGCATGAGAGACATGGGGGGCTTAGCGCTGAAACCCAAACCTGTTACCAAACCCTTTGTAGCACAAAGAGACAGGGATCAGATAAATCCTCAAAGGGAATGGGAGGGTAAGCCCAAATTGGATGATGACACTAGACAAGAGCTGATGAGGAGGAATCTATGCTTCTCTTGCAGAGACCCTTGGGTTCCAGGCCATAGGTGCAAGGGCAAGGGAGAGATCCATTATATTGAGGTGGCAACAGATAGTGTGGATAGTAAGGAGGAGGAGCCAGACAACTAATCCACTAGCTCAGAGGAGGATCCATCACAGGCAGAAGAGCATCCTCCATGGAGACCACCGACACCGGCAGGGACCCATCCACCGGTAGCACCACAACCACTTGAGTAGGCTAACGCATAGAAAACAACAAAGGGAGGAGTCATAGCGACCCTTTCTAGTGTTCCCATGTATGACACCTTCTAGATCAGAGGGATTATTCAGGGACAACGGGCAATCACCCCAATCGATGGTGGAGCCACCCACAACTTCATTGATGCTTCATTGGTATCAAGGCAGACACTTCATACATATGAGTTTAAGGGATTCCGTGTTGCAGTAGTAGATGGCCATACAATGGAGTGTCTTGATAGAGTCCAGAATTTAGAGATAAAGTTAGGTAACTACATAGTGAGAGACACATTTTATGTGGTTGACCYATCTGACACAGATGTGGTATTGGGAATCTAGTGGTTGATCACATTGCTAAAAATCACCACTAACTACCAAACCTTGGAGATGGGGTTTAGGGACAGTGTAGTAAGAGAATCCTTCTGAGGGGCATGTCGACAGGGGCACCCTAGACAATTCTGGCCAAGAGGATGGAGAGGATCTTCAGGGATGGGGAAGTAGCATATGTTGTAGAGTTCTTTATCACTTCGTAGAAGGATTCAGAGGGTCGACAACAGTATCAAACAGAGATCGAGAACTTGTTGGGACGAGATCAACAGGTTTTTGGTTCACTTCCACTAGGGAGGCCATCGAATAGAGGGTTTGAACACACCATTGAGTTGGAGGAGGGGGCCGAACCTATGATCACACCACCCTATCATAATCCTAGGAGGTTCAAGGATGAGATAGACAAAACAATTAAGGAATTGCTAGCGATGGGACACATTAGACTGAGCAACAATCCATTTGCTTCTTCAGTTGTCCTAGTTTTGAAGAAGGATGGTACCATGAGGATGTGCATTGATTACCGGGCCTTGAACAAGAGGACCATCAAGAACCGGTTTCCTATCCCTCGCATAGATGAGTTGTTGGATGAGATGCATAAGACAATTTTCCTCTCAAAGTTTGACATTCGCTCTAGATATCATCAGATAAACATCCGAGAGCAGGACATACAAAAGACGACATTCAGATGAAACTTTGGTCATTTAGAGTTTCTGGTTATGTCATTTTGGCTAACCAACGCATCCGCTACATTCCAGTCTTGCATGAACCACATATTCAAGAATCAATTGAGGAAATCGGTCTTGGTTTTCTTCGACAACATATTGGTCTACAACAAGACATGGCAGGAGCATATGAGCCACTTGGATGTGGTACTGAGTATCATGGAGACACAGTGACTATATGCCAAAGAGTCCAAGTGTGAGTTCGGTATGACAAAGCTGCTTTACTTGTGCCACATCATTAGTGCACAGGGGGCACAGGTGCAACAAGAAGATTAGGGCCAGTCTGGATTGGCCAACGCCTAGGAACGTGACAAAGTTGAGGAGCTTCTTTGGGCTATGCATCTATTACAGGTGGTTTGTCAGGGGTTTTTCTCAGCTTGGAGCACCACTTACAGATATCACCCGACATGGGTTTTCATTTGGACCGATGAGTCACAAAAAACCTTTGATCACATGAAAGAAGTCATGGACACCTCTCCACTGTTAGCATTACAAGACTTCACTTTGTCGTTTGTATTAGAGTGTGATGCGTCTTACGAGGGTATCAGTGCAGTTTTGATGCAAGGACACCACATTGTATTCGAGAGAAGGAAGCTCAGTCAAATCGAAGGGTTGTACTCCATTTATGACAAGGAAATGCTAGAAATCATGCATGCCTTGACCAAATTCAGACAATTTTTGGTGGGCAACAAATCCGTGGTCAAAACAGATCACAACAACTTAAAGTATTTCCTTGAGAAGAAGGACTTCAGTGAGAGTCAACAGAAATGGGTGATGGAGGTGTAGGCCTTCAACTTCGACATAGAGTATGTCAAGGGGAAAAAGAACATTGTGGCCGATGTGCTATCTAGGAGACCTGCGACATGTTCTTTTATGGAGATTTCAATAGATTGGAAATCCCACTTGTTAGTGGAATATTCCAAGAACAAGTTCGCTTGTGAGGTTTTAGATGGACAGGTTCAGGATGACAGGTACATGGTCATTGACAATGTCATATTCTACAAGGATAGAGTCTACTTAGTACCAAATTCAGGGCTCAAGAAGAAGATCCTCGCAACAGTTCATGATTCACCATTGGCAGACCATCAGGGGTTTTTCAAAACCTACAGGCAGATCAGGGAGAGGTTCTCATGGAAGGGCCTCAAACAGGAAATTTTGAGGTACATCAGTGAGTGTGTGACTTGTCAACAGAACAAGTCAGAGCATACACTTCCAGTAGGGCTACTTCAGCCACTCCCCATTTCGGAGAAGAAATGGGAGAGCATATCGATGGACAATATCACAGGCCTACCCAAGGTCCAGGGTAAGGACTGCATCTATGTAGTGGTCGACAGATTGACCAAGTTTGCTCACTTCTATGCCATAGCGATGGAGTACAACACAGTTCATGTAGTCGAGTCATTCTTCAAAGAGATATTCAGAGTTCATGGGTTGTCGAAGAACATCATTAGTGACATAAACAATTGGTTTATTGGGACATTCTGGAGGGAGTTGTTTAGATTGGTGGGGACAGAGTTGACACCCAGCACCAACTATCACCCTCAGACATATGGGAAGATCGAGATAGTCAACAAGTGGGTTGAAGGGTATTTGAGGAACTATGTGGGTGGACAACAAAGAACATGGGTCAGGTGGCTACATCTAGGAGAGCATTTCTACAACACCACTTTACACATTGCTATTGCAATGACACCCTTCCGAGCATTGTATGGTTATGATGCTACCACTTTGGTAGACTTGGTTTTTGGGGAGAGCAGAGCTCCCAAAGTCAAGGATTGGATCATCGAGAGTCAAGAGATTCTCAAGTTGTTAAAAGAGAATCTTCAGACAACACAAAATCAGCAGAAGATGAGTGTGGACAGGCACGGGATAGACCACAACTTTGAGGTTGGGGATTTGGTTTTCTTGAGACTCCAACCTTACAGAAAATCATCTCTGAAGAAGAGTGGGGCCGAGAAGCTCAAGACTAGATTTTATAGACCTTACATGATCATGCATCGGGTAGGCAATGTTTCTTATGAGCTAGAGGTTCCAGAGAGGAGCAAGATTCATAACATGTTCCATGGATCTTGCCTCAAGAAGGCGGTGGGACAATTCATCAACATATCAAAGGAGCTTCCCCCACTAGATGAGGAGGGACAGTTGGACTTGGTTCTGGAGGAGGCACTGGAGTTCCAAGAGAGGAAACTGAGGAACCGGGTCATCAAAGAGTGTTTGATGATATGCATGGGACTTTCAATAGAGTATGCTACTTGGGAGAGCGAGCAGGTGTTGCAACACCCTAGATTGGTATTGCTCAAGGACAAACAATTTTGGGAAGGAAGGACTATAATGCCCTTTTCCAAATAGGAGCTCCAGAGAGGAGGCTTAATGGTCTAAACAACCCCGTTAGACTATAGCCAAGGCCAGACAGGGGTACACAAGGTTACTAGAGGTCACTTCAACTGAGGGTGTTAAAATTTGAAAGTGACATTGAGCTAAAAGTGACTAAAAGCGCTTTTAAGACAACTTGAGATAAAAATAGAACACATGAGCTAAAAATAGAGTCAACAATGAATTAGGGTTTCGAGAAGCTATAAGAGAAGGTAAAGCGACCTAATTCATCATTATGAAGATTTTGACTTGTCATTGAGGAGAGAGATGCATCTCAGGAGAGATAGCTCAGTGGTGTTAGTAACAATTCTTGTTCTGAGCACAAGAGTATTCAAGTTTGCTAGTTGCACGAGAAGCGCAGCACGAAAAATCTTGTTTCAGGCTTCCAAGCGAGTAAGCGGGTGAAATTATGTTGTCGACGGTCCAGATTCATCCATAGGAGCAGATCGACGGTCGGCGAGAAATCGCGGTTAGCAGAGTTGCGTCGAGATTAGCGCGACGGATAGCGCCTATATTGCATGCAGGAAAGGATAGCAGCCATCCATCCAAAGGACGCCTGGCGCGAGATCTAATCACGTCGACATATCAGTATTCGAGAGTTTGAAGGGTAAAGGTTCCTTGTCTCGAAACTCCGAACCGCGAAGTGCCAAAAGCGCCCAGAGTCGGGCCCGTAATATCACAAAGCAGTCTCAGTCGTCCATCCAAAAGGAACATGTGGTGCGCGATTAGGCTCCTCGCCTTTTCGCCCATCGCAACTTCAAAGAACAAGGGGCAGCTCCTTCTTATCCCCGAGACGCGAAGTGCCAAGAGCGTCCAGGACTCGGGCCCACAGTATCGCCGAGTGAGTTCAGGACCGTCAGATCTGAGAGGGACATGTGGCACCCAATTAAGTCGTCTCGACGTTTCGCTCATCGCGACTGTGATAATCAAGGATCATCTCCTTTCTATTCGTGAACGCCGAAAGTGCCTTTGAGAATTAACGCAGGTTCACAACCAGTGGTCACTTGGAAAATAAAAAGAGCTGTGCAAGAGGGGCCATAGGTGTCGAGTTTAATCACAGAAGGGATCATCGCGATCTCCAGGTGCCATCTGATTCAATCTCAATCCTGGTTCTCGCTTGGAGTAAATGAAGGTAGGAGGGGGTGGTTGAAACCTCTCCTCACTCATTAAGTGTAAGGTATGGAGGATCTGGCAAGCTGTCTGCCCAAGAGGGTCCTGTGTACCGATTTTTTCCAAAGAAGCCATGCCGAGTCCTCGACTAGCCAGAGAGGTCTGCACACGCTAACTCAACACTTAATGGCTCAGCTACTCCCCTTGCAGGAGCCATGCGTAGTTAAGGTGGCGTCTGACGAAGAATATCCGTTCGAGTTTGACTGAAGGGACACCACGCCTTGGATAACTGAGCACGCCTCTGTTAGGCGAATTTTTCTGAGTATATAGACTCAGTCTTTGTATTTTGTAATCATCGATGGTTGAGCAAGGCTCCCGGTTGTAAAACTTTAATGAAGCACTATTTTCTGGTTATGTATGGACTCTTGAGACTTCTTGACTTATGAATGCCAGTTTCTTTCACGTCTTTGTTTACACTGTGTTAGAGCAGCTTGGAATTAGAGGATCCAGTCGAGTTGTAACTGTCATAGGATG
>SNQJ01S0041430.1:71687-88120 GCA_010110895.2 Picea sitchensis
GTCCTTATACAATTACCGACTTGATTAATCCTCAATGGGGATTAATCTAATAATAAAAATACTAATAATGACATGATTAATCCACAATGGGGATTTAATCCAATAACAAAATAATAAGAATGCTCTTCGCAGTTACATTATTTTAACACTTCTATTATTGGGTATTATTGTTTTAGTTTGCTTATTGTATTCCGGCTAAGATTCTTTTGTCACTGATCTAGCCACTTGTACTACTCCTGAAACTGACGCCACTTTGTATGGTCAATTAGTTGGTAGCCTATTATATTTGACTCATACTCATCCTAATATTTCCTTTGTTGTTGGTCTTGTTGCCAGGTATATGCAAACACCCCATGAAAGCCATTGGAAAGAAGCTAAAAGGATACTTCAGTATGTTCGAGACACAGTTCAAGGGGAACTCCTTTGTTGGTTGGTTTCACCAATTCAAATTGCATCGACGACCTTGATGATTGGAAGTCTACTGCAGGTTATGTTTTCAGCCTTGGTTATGGACTTGTCACTTGGATCTGTAAGAAACAATAGGGTATTTATCTTTCTTCAACAGAAGCAGAGTATCGAGTAGCGGTTAATGCAAGTCAAGAAGCCGTGTGGCTTTGACAAATCCTTTTAGAGTTTGGATTCAAACAACAAAATCCGACCACCCTCTCGTACGACAATTAGAGTGCCATCAAGCTTGCAAATGATCCAGTTCAACATCAACGTAGAAAACACATTGAGCTACACATGCACTTAATCAGAAATCTCATTCGTAATCAAGTTATTGAAGTGCTCTTTTTCCCTACAACAGATCAAGTTGCAGACATTTTCACAAAATCTCTTATAGAAGCGAAGTTTTCCAAACTTCGATCTATGTTAGGAGTTCAAGAATTTGTCATTAAGGGGCGGTAGGATCTAATGCCTCTTTCCTCCTCCTCTTGTGCTAGCTTTGTAAATCCTTCAATCCTATCCCAAGTTGTTCTTAAGGGGGGATGCTAGGATATTTCGACATTGAAGAGTTAGTTAAAATTAACTTGGTCTAATGTGTCATTAGGTTAAAATGTGTTTCTTTAATATGCATTTGTAATTCAATGGCCAGGATATGTTCCTGACATATCGTGATTCAACGACTCATATTCTCCTCGATCTTAACGACTACATTGATCCGTGGCTTAACACCCGATTGGTCCATGATCTCTATTTAAAGAGAGCATGGAGGGTCATTTGCTAATGATCGATTGTGAGAAACTCTCTTGTAATATTTTTTCTTTTTCATTAATAAATTGCCTCAAGTGGTCACATTGGTTGGGGCCGTGGATGTTTACCCACGGGGGTTTTACTGCATAAAAATATTGGTGTGTTGATCTTTGATCTGGTTGTGCGAGTGGTTACTGAAGGTGTTCATTCTCTGTTGGAATACCTGTGTTGTCGAACACCGCTCTTGATCAAAAAAAATATTATGATCTTTGTTATGATGTTGTTAACTCTTAATTATAATTTTGTATTTAAATTGCTTGGGTTTTGTTATTTAACACTAGAATTCTGCTTTGAATGCTACAATGAGATGGAGATATTAGAAAGGAATGCATGTGGAATTTTATGTTTGAATGGTGTGAATTCTATTTAGAACTTGGCGTAAACAATAGGAATGTTGTACACGTTCGTAGGAACTATGGTTCAATGTTCAAAAGCAATAAGAAATTTGTTTATGCAATTTATTTTCACAAATGGTTACATCACAAATCTGTTGGGTGTTGTTGGAAGTCCAATTTCAATTATAGTAAAACTTTGGATTGGTAAATGAATAATTTTAATCATTGGTGATGTATGTACCCATCTGCTAGCTCAGAGAGCATGGATGGATATGCCACAGGTTGGGCTTAATTCTCATTTGTCCTGATCACATGTACAAATTTTCTTTTAAATATCAAGTTAGTTTTATAATAATACTATTTATTAGTGTTTAACTTCTCATTTTCTATTGTTGGACTCCAATTGTTCCATGAACTAATTTGTTTTAACTCCAAGAAAAAGCTACAATAAAATTTTCTTATTGTTTGTTGGGTGGTGTGTTTACATATTATCCGGCAATGCCATCTTCCATGTTTCTATGATAAAATCAACTTTAGAATACCTACTTTTTACTCTAATTCTGGATCTGTTTATTTTCCACAATCTCATTTTATGTCACAACGCAGATGACTTTTGTCAGCTTGACAGTTTTGGAAAAACTTTCTCCCATAAATTAAGACTTACTAAATGCTATAACTTCAAGAAACAGGTGTTCAATTCTCCACAATTTTAGTATTTTGAGATTTTCTTGACAGAGATATAGTGACCAAGAGTTAACTGCACTAATGCCCCTAGAATTGAAAATTGCAAACATTGCCATAACATTATTTTAGAAGCTTGTCTGGAGGAATGTCTTAACTTTCCCAGAAGGAATCAATATTTTCTGCAATCTTGCAGTTACTCTGAGGCCTTTATATATGAAGCTACTTTACTGATAAAGTGCATTTCGCCATATGTTTGAATGTGTCTGGTGTGTCTGGTTAATGAAGCTATCAAATATGTGGTTGAATGTACGGAGTAAATCATATCATAAAGAGGTCCTTAAAAAATCAGATGGCAAAGATATATTAGGGTTGATGATTTGGGCCATTTGTTGCAACAGCCACATCCAGTAAAAAGAACATACTATTTCTCTATGGACAGCTAACTTCTTCCAAGAGATGGGAATACCAGGAGGTTCTTCAATGCAAAGTTCATCTCTGACTTTGAGAATAACTAAACGCACTAGACATTCCCATTTACTAAAGAATAACTCAACCAGTGTTTCGTGCAATAGCTGTATCAATTTCTCCTTGCTATCCATCTTTATAATATTTTAAATTGAGATAAAAATAACAGAACTGGATACAGATACCTCACTTCTGCTTCAACTCAACTTCACAAACCTTTTTTGTCCCTTTTTCTGTAGTGATATAGCTTAGTTGGCCTCTCTCTCTTCTCTAATATTGTTTTATAAATTTACTGAGCTCAGGCATATTTCTCTTGGGAGATGCATCAAAGGCCTTCCTCAAATTTTTTTACCTTCACATACTGATTTCTGTTTCAGTCCCTTTGACTGCGTTTGCTCACCTGAAGGCATTAACAACACTTCAATTTCAATTTCAGTTTTCATCTATAGCCTATCTTGAAAATGCATTATTTAACATGAGGGAATATGTAAGGAAGAAAAAGGAAGTTGTGCTTTGAGATTAATGAATGTTTTAAAGACATACCTTGTAAAATGTTAATAAATTGTAAAATATTTCATCGCTATATCTGCCACCACTTCCTGCGTTCCATTGTTTTCAGAAGCTCATCTGCCATGGATGCAAAGTTCTCTGCTCCATCCTGTAGTTCTTCTGTACGCTTGCTGATTGTCTGGCAACATATAATGGTTACAGAGGTTTCTACTAGTATTGGCAATAGAGTTAAGAGGATAATAAGTCAAACATCTATTAATATTTATTTCTGTGGTGATTCCTTCTAATCTTCCACAGCAGCAAACCATGAGCAACTAAACAAGTATACATATTAGATTGTTAAAAAATTCAACCTACATTCCACGGGGGTTCTAAATTTCAATAACAGAGGTAGGCTATTTGATATATTTTATTTAAAATTGTTTCTATGAAGCCAACAGTCTACAGAAGTAAAGTCTTCTATCAAATAGGCTCAGGAATTTAATGTGTTTAGCTCTTAAAAAATGTAACTTTGCAAACAATTCAACAGGAGCAACAATGCATGGAAAGACTAAGGACAAAACTGGTCAAGACCAAGCTAAAATGCATACTAACAGGCTCGTATGCAGTTATTCAGAAAATCATAAAACCCACAAAAGTCTAGTATAAGTTACTACAGGTTTTTGTAACAAATGTTCTGGCGTTTCCTGCTTTCAGCTTGAGACATTGTTCATTAGTGTCCACAGCTTTTGTGCAGAGTACACTATTTTCAAGGTTTGCGGTCCTGCTAATTGGGCCCATATTTAAATTTTGGAGAAGACACATTATTTCGCTGATTAGAGGAAGGGTTATGAGACTTTGAATACCTTGGTGGCGTCCATGACTGAAAATTTGTGAGTCATTTTTCCAATCTTGCTTCACTTTTTGGTGCAAATTGAAATGCTTATTCCCATGAATTAATGGTGAGGAGATCCATCTCCCATTGGATGTGAGAAAAAAGGTCCCGGGGTGAATTTTAGCTTCAAATATTAAGGCCTATGTTGCACAAGCATTCAGAACATGGGAATGGGGACGCAGGAACAGGTACTTGGAATGGTTGGAAGATCCCTCCAAATTTCCAGGGAATGTTAGGGTGGGAATGAAAAAAATTGAAAAAATCCAAAAAGTAAACAAAAGTATCAAATAAATTGTCATTTTAAAACTTTACTTAACCATGAAATATACATGATAAAGGAAAATATAGAATTATATAACCAGAACATAATAAAGGAAAATAATTGTAGTATGCGGTGAGATCAAAATAAAGAAATAATGCAAGAGTAGAAACTGTTTAGAGAGAGAGATAAGATAAGATAATTTTATTAATGTCCAACAAATAACCACAAAAGTAGGTCAATGGGACTGCTGAGTAGTGAGTACAATGATGTCATTATAAAGTGGGAGCACAAAAATGTCTCCTATAAAAAGCATGATACAGAAAGTAAAGTGTAAATCTATGCTAAAGCCTAAAAAACCCTAGACTCCTAGTGCAGGCAGACATGCTGGAAGGAAGATGTACAGAGGGGATGGATCCAGGAACTGGAGAACAACTAATGATGGTGATACAGGTATGTCGTGGTCCACTAAATCCATCTCTCCTAACATCCGAGGTCAAATGAAGCAAACTCAATATGAAATGTTTGATAATTTTAGAGCAGCTTTTAAGTTTCTTTTCGATTTAGTAGACAATAATAGCATATGCAGGATCACTGAGCGAAACATAATCACAAGATACACAACATTTATCCTGGGAAACCCTCATGGGAGAGAAAACCTAGCAAAAATTTCCTTAATATAGATAGCCAATACAATGCCAAGACAATAAACCAAAACACAAGAGAATATTTTGTTGATGATTGCAGCTTCATGAGACATCCTCTAGATGGTTCTCCTCTGGACTAAGTTGAGACATCTGTGAGAGAGCCCATGTAATGGGTGTATCATACACTAGACTGAGTTGAGATGGCGTGTGGTCTCCTGTCGTGCTCCTCTGCACTGAGTTGAGACGACTTGAGATGGTCTCCTGTCAGACTCCTATGGACTTAGTTGAGTCGACTTGAGATGGTTCTCCAGATGGTACTCCTATGGACTTAGCTGAATTAATCTGTTGAGAATGACGTCCCTGTGGGTGAGCATAGGTGGACGTGTCCCTAGTTGCTGAGCACTAGAGGATGTGTGGATCCCTTGCTATATTGTCTGAGAGTAAGATTTGTTGTAACCCTAATTTGTGTTGTAAAGGGTACAAGTCGGCCCCACCATGTAAAATATATTTAATATTGTGTAAAGATTAATTATATTATTCAGTTGAACAGGTCAGCCCTATTGTGCCAATAGACACATCCTTTTGATGTGCTAGGTCTTGTATAAATAAGAGTAGATCCCCATTGTGGATCTCACTCTCTCACACTTCATTGTAACCTTCTATGAAGCTACTTGTACGGTTGAAGTGCGCACTTCTCTTAGGCACAAGTTTTTAGGTCATAGAGCACCCTCTTGTGTGCTCTATGGTTTATGGTGTGGGGGATCTTCTCTTGACTCTATAGCAAAGGATTGTTGGGTTTTTCCCTTGATTGAGAAGGGCTTTCCCAAGATAAACTCTTTTGTTCTTGTGCATCGTTATTCTTCTTGTGATCTTGGTTACTGCAACTATTGTATATTGTATTGCTGCATTGTTTATGGTTCAAGTTCATGCTAAATTGAAAAGAAACTACATGTGCTTGAGCTAAGCATTAAAATTCAACATGGTATCAGAGCAGAGTTCTTGAAGAGCCATTGCACAAGCCATTGAATAGCCAGTCGTCACCTTCTTGCTGCAACTGCAAAAACGACCCTCCTTCTTTTGCCAGTTTTTGCACCTTCCACTTGAACGTTGGGGCCAAATTTTGCATAGGTGTGTACGACCTCCTTCAGCGCACCTCCTGCAAAAATATCACATTGAAATTCAGAGAATTTTTTATTTTTGGCCCCTGGGTTTCTAGGGTTTCTGCAGAATTTTGGCCTCTAGGGTTTCTACAACTCATTGAAGGATTTTTGCAACTCACTAGGGTTCTTCTGACTTTCTAAAGGCTTATTGTTGGCAGTCATAAGTCCAACGAAACCTAAGGTTGCTATCCTAGCCTAGCCGTTAGGGTTTGTGAAGAATCTGCAAACCATGAGGAACAAAACTTTGGTGGAAGATAGGCTTGATGGATCAAGCAACTTTAGCTCCTGGAAATCAAGACTACAAATCACTCTAGAAGAGGATGACCTATTGAGTTTGATAGAAAAGACTCTACCAGCAACAACAACTGATGAAGAGAAGGTTGATTGGAAGGCAGACGATGTCAAAGGAAGGAAGATAATCATCTATTCAGTGAGAGATCATCTACTACCACATATTTCTACCTTGAAAACAACTTATGAGATGTATGATGCATTGAAGAAGATGTTTGGGAGCAACAACACAATTAGAGCTCTTACATTGAAGCACCAACTTCAAAATATCAAGATGACGAAAGATGACACCATTGCCACCTTCTTCATGAGGATCTCAGAGATCAGAGATCAACTAGGAGCCATTGGAGAAACCATAACAGACAGAGAACTTATCATGACTACTCTCAATGCCCTTCCAAGACATTGGGAACCATTTCTTCAAAGTATCAGTGGAATAGCAGATCTACCTGAGTTTGATCGTCTATGGATAGACTGCACTCAGGAGGAAAGCAAACTTATAGCTAGAGGAGTGCAAGACTCCCATCATGATGACAATCAAGCTCTTGCTTCTCAAGCAAAGAGAGATAGAAGAAACATAAGAAGTTTCGACAAAGCATTCAAAGACAAGAAAACTTTAGCAGCTTCAGGTCATGAACATAGAAAAGACATATCAAAGATTCAATGTTTCAGATGTGACAAGTATGGACACATTGCGAGAAATTGTCCTACCAGGAAGAAAGGAAAACAACATGCCTCCACTGTCGATGTTGATTTAGAACCACATCAGAGAGATGAAGACATAAAAGATGAGGCAATCTTCTTCATATCTTAGCTTTCTCAGGAGGACCAAAAGAAAGATTGAGCATGATTGTAGACTAGGGTAAGTTTTGTACTACATTCCTTATTTGATTTCGTCATTACTCTTTGTTGCTTGCATTTTGATAATGAAGGGTATTATCCTTGGTATGGGAGCCCTCATGATTTGGACCATTATCCCTGGTACAGGAGTCCAAATTTTCTTGGTTGGTTATTATCCTAGTACAGGAGGCCATTTTGGTTCTTATCCCTACGTGAGGCCATCTTGGTTATTATCCTAGTACGGGAGGCCAAATTTCTGTATTGAGGCANGGACCATTATCCCTGGTACAGGAGTCCAAATTTTCTTGGTTGGTTATTATCCTAGTACAGGAGGCCATTTTGGTTCTTATCCCTACGTGAGGCCATCTTGGTTATTATCCTAGTACGGGAGGCCAAATTTCTGTATTGAGGCAGGGATCAAGAGGGAGTACACCATTCCTTATAACCCTCAACAGAATGGGGTTGCAGAGAGGATGAACAGATCCATTATTGAGGCAACCAAAGCGATGATACATGATCATAATCTACTTATGATTATGTGGGCAGAAGCATCCATGAAAGTTGTGTATGTTCAAAACAAAAGTCCTTATCAGATTTTGAAGAACATGACTCCCGAAGAAGGTTTCACCAGAGTGAAGCCTGAGGTTGGACACTTCAGGATATTTGGGTGTCCAGTATACATTCATGTACCCAAGGAAAAGAGGACCAAGCTACGCCCTTCAGGGAAAAAGGGTACATTTGTGGGGTACAGTGAATCTTTGAAGGCATACCGGATCTACATCCCTGGTCAGAGACAGATCGAGGTTAGCAGAGATGTTACTTTTGAGGAAGAGATAGCCTTCCGAAGATCCAAAGAATCTCAAATGGAGATTGACAGTGAGAAGAAGGAAGAAACAGTACCTTCTCCCCCTTCAGCAGTTCAGAGGGAGACAGTTATAGATCCAGTTGATCCAATTGATCCAGTTGATGTTCCTAGAGACATTGCAGTAGGCCATAAGAGGCCTGCATGGGCTCGACAGACTCTGTAGGAGGCAGAAGGACATGCAGCTCCTTGTGGTACATTCCGAGAGAGCAAGAGACCACAAAGATTTTCGAGCTATGTTTCTGCCATGAGCCACATCATTGATACTGAACCTTCTTGTCATGGAGAAGCAGCAGGTCAGTAGGTTTGGCAAGATGCCATGACTAAAGAGTATCAATCCATCATGAAGAATGATGTGTGGGATATTGTTCTGAGACCAGAAGGGAAGTCGGTAGTGACTTCTAAGTGGATCTATAAGATCAAACATGCAGCTGATGGAAGTGTCGAGAAGTACAAAGCGAGATTTGTGGCTAGAGGATTCTCTCAGGTGGAGGGAATAGATTATGAGGAGACGTTTGCTCCTGTTGCTCGATACACTTCCATCCGTACAATTATTTCCCTAGCTGCATCCATGAGTTGGAGACTACATCAGATGGATGTGAAGACAACCTTTCTCAATGGAGAAATTAAGGAGGAAGTTTACATTGAGTAGCTAGATGGATTCGTGATACATGAGCATAAGTCTCATGTGTGCAGGTTGAAGAAAGCCCTGTATGGACTAAAGTAGGCACCTCGTGCTTGGTATGAGAAGATTGATGGATACCTGATGAATTTGGGCTTCAACAAGAGTGTTGTTGATCCCAACCTATACTATCACATTGTTGGTGACGAGTGTCTGATTTTGGTCCTATACGTTGATAACTTATTCCTCACCGGTTCAGAAAGTCTTATTGCTAAATGCAAGCATGCATTGACTTCTGAATTCGAGATGAATGACCTTGGTATGATGCACTACTTCTTGGGACTAGAAGTATGGCAGAGGACTGATGAGATTTTCCTCAGTCAAGGAAAATATACAGTTGAGATATTGAAGAAATTCGGGATGACAAACTGCAAGTCCATGCCTACATCGATGGTGATGAATCTGAAGAAGATGAACGAGGCTTCTTTTGATTCAAGGGAGATTGATCCACATATTTACAGATAGATGATTGTATCATTGATGTATTTGGTTAACACCAGACCTGATATATGCTATGCAGTGAGTGTACTCAGCCAGTTTACGAGTCAGCCGAGACAGACACACTGGATAGCAGTGAAGCATGTGTTGAGATATCTACGAGGCACAGTTGGTTATGGCCTGAGATATGCCTCCGATGTAGACATGAGATTGCAGGGATATGCCGATGCAGATTGGGCAGGGAGCGCAGTGGACCAGAAGAGCACCTCCCGTTGTTGTTTTACTTTGGGATCTGCATGGTTTCCCGGTGCAGCAGGAAACAGACTTTTGTGGCTTTGAGTACTGCAGAAGCAGAGTACATTGCATTATGTGTGGCAGTCCGCAAGGCAGTGTGGCTTCGCAAGCTCCTTGCAGACTTATTTGGACATGATATGGATTCCACCGTTATCCATTGAGATAAACAGAGTTGTGTGAAGCTCTCCGAGAATCCTATTGATGATTGCAGCTTCATGAGACATCCTCTAGATTGTTCTCCTTTGGACTAAGTTGAGACATCTGTGAGAGAGCCCATGTGATGTGTGTGTCATACTCCTCTGGACTGAGTTGAGATGACGTGTGGTCTCCTGTCGTGCTCCTCTGGACTGAGTTGAGACGACTTGAGATGGTCTCTTGTCAGATTCCTATGGACTTAGTTGATTTGAATTGAGATGGTTCTCCAGATGGTACTCCTATGGACTTAGTTGAGTTAATCTGTTGAGACTGACGTCCCTGTGGGTGAGCACAGGTGGACGTGTCCCTAGTGGTTGAGCACTAGAGGATGTGTGGATCCCTTGCTATATTGTCTAATAGTAAGATTTGTTGTAACCCTAATTTGTGTTGTAAAGGGTACAAGTCGGCCCCCACCATGTAAAAGATAATTAATATTGTGTAAATATTAATTATATTATTCAGTTGAACACGTCGGCCCTATTGTGCCAATAGACACATCCTTTTGATGTGTTAGGTCTTATATAAATAAGAGTTGATCCCCATTGTGGATCTCACTCTCACACTTCATTGTAACCTTCTATCAAGCTACTTGTACGGTTGAAGTGCGCACTTCTCTTAGGCGCAAGTTTCTAGGTCATAGAGCACCCTCTTGTGTGCTCTAGGGTTTATGGTGTGGGGGATCTTCTCTTGACTCTATAGCAAAGGATTGTTGGGTTTTTCCCTTGATTGAGAAGGGTTTTCCCAGGATAAACTCTTGTGTTCTTGTGCATGGTTATTCTGTTGATGATTACAACTGCGTGAGACATCCTCCAGGACACAGACTGAGTGAGTCAGCCTGAGAGAGAGCCCATGAGTTGGGTGTGCCCATGAGATGGGTGTGTGGTTCCTCTCTGAGACGGAGATGGAACGTTGTGCCCTGTGTGGGGTGAGGAAGCCCATGAGCTAGGTGTGTGGTTCCTCTCTGAGACGGAGATGGAATGTTGTGTGCCCCTATGTGGAGAAGCCCATGAGTTGGGTGTGTGGTGTTCTCTCTGAGACGAAGATGAAACGATGTACTGGTCTCCTCTGTGTAGAGAGTTGAGATGATGTGATACTCCAGATGATTCTCTTGTGAGACGTAGTGAGAAAGAGATCTGTTGAGTTGGACGTGCATGTGGTTGAGCATAGGTGAACGTGATCCTAGTGGTTGAGCACTAGTGAGTGTGATTCTCTTGTGAGACAGTGAGAAAGAGATCTGTTGAGTTGGACGTGCTTGTGGCTGAGCACAGGTGAACGTGATCCTAGTGGTTGAGCACTAGTGAGTGTGATTCTCCTGTGAAACGCAGTGAGATAGATATGTGTACATCCCTGTGACTGAGCACAGATGGATGTGCCCCTAGTTGTTGAGCACTAGTGGGTGTATGAGATCCCTTGTTATATTGTACAAGAGTCAGACTTACCTGTAACCCTATTTGTGATGTAAAGGGTATAGGTCGGCCCCACTATAAAGTGAAAGATAATTAATATGGTAATTATTAATTATATTGTGAGTTATTGAGGTCGACCCTATTGTGCCAATAGGCACTACTGTTGATAGGCTCAGTCTAATATAAATAAAGGTAAACTCCCCATTGAGGAATCATATCACAAGTGCAGTTTGGAAATTTCAGCAAGTACTTGTTCTTGGGAAAAGTGCGCACCTCTCTTGGGCGCTAGTCTTCTAGGGTTTGTGAGCACCCTTTTGTGTGCTAGGTTTTATGGTGGTGGAGGTCTTTCTCTTGAAGAATATAACAAAGGATTGGTTGGGTTTTCTTCCCTTGTTGAGAAGGGTTTCCTAGGATACTTCTTGTGTACTTGTGCATGGTGTTTCTTCTTGTGATCTTGGTTGCTGCAACAAATTGTTTATGGTTCAAGTAAAATGCTAAAAATGGAATGAACTTCATGCTTGAGCCTAGCTTATTGAAAAATCAACATATTCCTCTTGTGATCTTGGTTACTACAACGATTGTATATTGTATTGTTGCATTGTTTATGGTTCAAGTTCATGCTAAATTGAAAAGAAACTACATGTGCTTGAGCTAAGCATTAAAATTCAACATATCCAACACTGAGCAATGTGCCTCTCTCTTCCTTCTTCCGGCAACTGGCAACTGTAGCTTCCTTCAAACTTGCGTACTAGATGAGTGAGCTAATGAGGCGCTAGACTCTCTTATTTATACTGGCTGGCAGGTGCTAGGGAGGTGTCTCTTCACTGGGCAGGGCCGACCTCTTCACTTAGTGGCTAAAACCACTTTAATTAGGCATGGGGTCCGACTTCTTAATTAGCATGATATAATTAGGGTTTGACCAATCCAAGAAAGGGGATTTGGTCATTTACAAAGCCCGACATGATCAATCCACAAAAGGGGATTCATCTAATTAATAATAGCTCAATAATAAATAGAAAACTCTTTGTATTAACAATATTTCAACACTCCCCCTTAACAAGAAGGGTATTCTACAACTTCATCAAGGTAGAGAGAGGGCAACAACATCAACAACATTTGGAACACTGACTGGCATATCTATAAATCATCGGAAGTTTTTCTCATCATCAATATCATCATCCATAGCAAGGTGTTGGAATGGCATCATCATCATCATCATCTGCATCAACATCAATTAGTACATCATCATCCTCAACAACAACATCATTATCACAGCACAAAGGCTGGAGCAACAACAACATCACAACACGAAGGCTGAAGCAACAACAACATCACACCATGAAGGCTGGAGCAACAACATCATCATCATCATGGGGCAACAAAATGAGGCAGGTGTTACAACATTTTGTGGTACTCTGACAATCCCTAAGGAGTTGCCCAGGAATCATAAGATTCCCTAGGATATAAAATCCTAATGGAGCTACCACGTGGTACTCTGACAAACCGTCCTTACCGGACCTTCGGGATCTGCCCAGGAATCATAAGATTCCCTAGGATTATAAAAAATCCTAACGAAGCTACCACTACTGACCACAGCTAGCATATACATGCACAGGTACTCTGACAGACGTCCTTACCGGACCTTCGGGATTTGTCCAGGGATGATCAGTCCCATAGGATATAAAATCCTAACTGAGCTACGTGTTGTTGGTCAGGATACCATAGTATCATCATCATCACTCCGCCTTTCGAGGGAGGTCTTTTTGGACTATACCAAGCTTGTCTCGAAAGTGCTCAAACTTTACATGAGACAGAGGCTTGGTCAACACATCTGCAACCTACTCATCTGTGCCAACATATTGGAGCTTTATGGCTCCCCTCTGCACCATATCACGAATGTAGTGATACCGGATTTCTATGTGCTTCGACTTGTCATGGAACACAAGGTTCTCTGCCATCTTTATGCAGCTCTGGTTATCACGTAGAATCACGGTTGCTTCCATCTCCAGATCAATTAGACCCGTCAACAACTTCCGAAGCCATATGGCTTCACAACTTGCGGAACATGCAGCAATGTATTCCGCTTCTGCTGTGATGAGAGCAATACTAGATTGCTTCCTACTCTGCCATGAATTCATGGTTGACCCCAAACTGAAACAACATCCTGAAGTGCTCTTTCTGTCAGAAACACTTCCAGCCCAATCTGAATCGGTATAACCAATCAGTCTGAAGTCTTGATCTCCATTGTCACAGAGACCAAAGTCCAACGTATCCTTAAGGTATCTCATCACATGTTTTGCAGCAACAAGGTGAACACGTCGGGCTCTATCAGATACCGACTCAAGGTGTTCACAGCAAAACATATATATGGCCCGGTATTCGTCAGATACATCAACGATCCAATGATTTGTCTGTACAACATAGCATCAACGAATTCTGACGAAGTATCAACCAGGAGCTTCAACTTTGTTTCCATGGGTGTATTCATGGATTTACACTCCAACATATCGAACCTCTTCAGTATTTCAACTGCATACTTCCCTTGGTTAACGAAGATCTTCTCTTGGCTCCACCAAACCTCAAGGCCTAAGAAATAGTGCATTAGGCCTAGGTATTTCATCTAAAATTCTGCAGCGAGCTTCTTCTTACAATCAATGATGAGCTTTTCTTCTCCGGTCAAGAATAAGTCATCCACATACAACAACAATATCACTGGCTCATCATTCATAACCTTGAAGTAAAGGTTAGAGTCAACATTACTCTTGGTAAAGCCCAAGCTCGTCAGGAAACTGTAAATTCTTCCATACCAAGCTCTAGGAGCTTGCTTCAATCCGTATAGAGCCTTCTTCAACCTGCAGACATGAATCTTTCTTTCTTCAACTTTAAACCCTTGGGGTTGTTCTATATACACTTCTTCTTCAATGACACCATTCAAAAAGGTTGTTTTAACATCCATCTGGTGTAACTTCCACTTCATCTTAGCTGCAAGGGCTATGATGGTTCTGATAGAAGTGTATCTGGCTACAGGAGCAAAAGTCTCTTCATAATCAATGCCTTCCTTTTGACAAAATCCACGAGCTACAAACCTTTCTTTATATTTCTCAATACTTCCATCAACAACATGTTTTATCTTGTAAAGCCATTTGGAAGATACCACATCTTTGCTCTTCAGTCTGGGAACTATTTCCCACACATCATTCTTTATAATGGATTGGTATTCTTCTGTCATGGCATCTGCCCATTCTTTCTTCTGAATGGCTTCTTCAAAGCAAGTAGGCTCCTTCTCTATGAGATCACACATCAAATCCATATAACTGGAGAATGACTTAGGTTTCTTGACTTTTCTCATGGTTCCTTCTGGAGCACCATACTTCTCTCCATCTTGAATTAGTTCCCTCGCCCAAGCTAGCTTTCCCTTGTGAGAGATCGTCATTTGGGGAGGTTCTTGAGATTCTATCATGTCATGATCTTTTGGAATCTCCTCATTAGGGGAAATTGTGACTTCCCTCACTGGTTCTGCAACTCTGGGAGCTACAGGTTCTTCTTCATATACTTCTTCAAGCTGGCATCTCCTTGATTTCTTGAGTGTTGCATCTTCATCAAAGGTTACATCTCTATTGATCTCAATATGATGGTAACCTGGTATGTAAATTCTGAAGGCCTTAGAGACCTCTCAGTATCCAACAAATATTCCCTTCTTTCCTGAAGGGTCCAGCTTGGTTCTCTTGTCTTTCAGAATGTGTACAAACACTGGACAATCAAATATTTTGATATGGCTTACTTTTGGATTCTTTTCGGAGAACATTTCTTCGGGGGTTTTGAACCCAAGTGCACTATGGGATAATTTGTTTTGTACACACTGTTGTTCTTGTTGCTTCTTCCCATAAGTGCATTGGAAGATCTTGATCATGGATCTTCACTGCTTGCATTATAGTTTTGTTCTTTCTTTTTGCTACACCATTTTGTTGAGGATTGTAGGGAGTGGTGAGCTCCCTCTTAATCTCGACATCTCTACAAAATCTTACAAACTCTTTTGAGGTGTATTCTCCTCCATTATCTTATCTGAGAATCTTGATTTTTCTTTCTGAGAGATTCTCTATCAAGGCTTTGAATTCCTTGAATTTTCCAAACACTTCATCTTTTTATTTCAAGAAGTAAACCCAAGTCTTGCGAGAATAGTCATCAATAAATGATACATAGTATACGTACCCACTAAGAGAGGTGGATGGCATTGGGCCACATACATCTGAGTGGATGATCTCCAAGGCTCCTTCTCCTTTACTGTCGCTCTTCAGGAAAGGATTCTTGATGTTCTTTCCTTGTGCAGATCCCTTGCACACACCTTCATGGTGAACCTTGAAATCTGGTAGAACTGTAACTGCCTTTCTTACATATGGTAAGGCCTTGTAGTTGATGTGAGCTAGTCTTCTATGCCAAAGTTCACACAGACTCTCAGTGGAGTGAATCAAGGCTACATCTGAGTGACCTTTTAATTTGTATAGGTCGCCTTCTTTTGTTCCAATAATAATTGTATCTTCTATGGTTTTTCCTTTAGGCCACATAAGGACTTTACCATCTATGAATGCAACTCTGAAGCCTTTCTTATCTAAAGCTGAGATAGAAAGAAAATTCTTCGTCAAACCTGGTACATATAGTACATCCTTCATCTTCATTGGGGTTCTTGAATCAAGTTTGTAATTGGACTCTCCCACTCCTTTGATAGGGTACTGGTAATCATCTCCAAGTGTAACTTTATGGGGAAAGTTCGTTTCTGTAAGGCTAAAGAGAATGTCTCTCTGACCTATCATGTGCTTGGAAGCACCATTGTCTATGAGCCAAGTATCTTCACCAGGTGACACTGATCCTGAGAGGGCAGAGATTAAGACATAGTCTTCAATCTTTTCTGTAATCATGTTTGTGGGTGGCTCTTCATCTTCAACTGTATGGGCATGGTGCCTTTTGTTTCTCTTCTTGTATTCTTCTCTTATAGCTGGACAATTCTTAGCAATATGTCCAATCTTGTCACAATGGTAACATTGGTAGGATGAGAAATCCTTCTCTCTTCTTTGACCTTTCTGAAGCTTCTGGAATCTCCTTGGAGGGTGAGATTCTTTATGGATGAATCTATTCAGGGAGTGAGACTCATTATTTAGATGGGTCTCCTTCTTGAAGTGAGACCTTCTCTTTCCTCCTTTAGCATGAGTAGCTAGGGATTGATCTTCATCCCTTAATAGTGA
>SNQJ01S0041430.1:117486-130810 GCA_010110895.2 Picea sitchensis
ATAGTTTGCAAGGTTTTGTTTGAAGCCTGTCATGTGTCTGGAAGCACCGCTGTCTATTAGCCAAATCTCTTCTGACTTGGTGATAGTGCCGGAAAGAGCTAAGATAAGATAATATTCCTTTTGTTGTTCTTGCTCTTTGGTGGCAGCCCTGGTTTGTCTTTTTTGAGGCTCCTCTAGAGGTTTAGCCTCTTCAGTGGCAATTGAGGCTTGGAATCTTCCTCTTCTTTTCTGCTGAGAGGGAGGACTCCTGCAATCTCTTGCATAATGCCCTAGCTTATTGCAGTTAAAACATTTAACTTTAGATAAATGAGGATTGAGATGAGATAGCTTACCTTGAGGTTTCTTACCTTTGCCTTTAGCTTGAGGGAACTTCTTGCATTTCTTGGTTTTCGCTGAAAGGGCATGATCTCTTAGAAGTGAAGACTCATTTCTGCTTTTCAGTCTTCCTTCTTCTTCAAAGCAGTCATGCCATAATCTATCAAAGTTGGGCTGGACTTCTCTTCCATTTACAGATGCAAGAAAAACTCCCCACGACTCAGGAAGTCCATCAAAGGCAGTTTGCACAAGGTCATCATCATCTACAGGAACTCCTATTGCAATAAGTTGATCTTTAGTTTGAGCAATTTCGGAGAAGAAGGTAGCAACTGAATCATCTTTTCCCATTCTCACAGTACGTAGTTGTTTCTTTAGAATTCTTTTCTGAGTTGGTGCCTTCTTTTCATAGAGGTTTGTCAAAGCATCAAAACATTCTTTGACAGTCCTTGGGTGACCAATGATTGGCATCATGTTGTCCTTAACAGAATAAAAAATGATTCTCTTAGCCTTGGCTTGTTTCTTCCTGTATGCTGCCCTGGCTGTGTTTGAAGTGGGTTCTTCAATAACCCTAGTAATCAGCTCTTCTAGTTCATTTTCTTCAAGAATGTTTACTATCCTGGATTTCCAAGCATTGAAATTAGAGGCCCCTATGAGTCTGTCTTCAACTTTCACTGATGTGGAGGCCATACTGAGATCTGACTTAGTTTAAATGTTGTTGATCTTTGCAAAACAACCCTAGCAAGGTGGATCTGTGCAGGCTCAAGAATATCCTACACCCTAAGCTCTAATACCATGTTAGAAATAGAGAAGTAATGTAGAACATAAATGTCTTTTTGTAAAATTCAGTTAGAAGGGCAACTAGAACACAATCATTGATATTGAACTTAGAAAGAATAACCAATTTTCAAGTACACACAATACTTAGATTTGAACATACTATAATTAAACTCAACCAGTGTTCTAATTCTTGGTTAGCAAAAAACATTAGATTATCAAAACAGAGACTAGTTCTGATACAGACTTATTAATCACTGGATTTGGTGCAACTTAACTCAAGAACATATCTAAATAATAGATCTAATATAGATCTAAAGAAACAGATCTAAACAGTGGATCTGAAAATAGATCTAAGCTAAAAGCAAGATTCAGATAGAAAGAACATATAGGTCTAGGTTTTAGAAAGCAGATCTAATCAATGATAACCTTTAGAATTTAAAGAACAACACACAGATCTAAATAGTGGATCTTACCTTGAAGACTTACTTCAGATCACTGAAGGAGTGCATGCCACACATAAGAGATGTATTGCCAAATATAGTTATGCTTAGAAAAATTTCATGTTCATAGATCTACCATGTAGGTTAGATCTCTTGCCAAGAGATGAATGGATTTGCTAGCCACCAAGGAAGAGGATAATACTTAAAGCAACACACAGGAATTTTGTGATCAAACCCTCACAACCAAAAAAGAAACCAAGGACCCAAACCCTCACACAGAACAACCCTCACAACCAAAAGGGGAATCAAGAACCCAAACCCTCACGTAATGAGGTTACGTGTAACTTAGAGGGGTCGTGGCTCAATGAGGAGGGACAGTTCTAAACTTGAGAGGCCATGGCAAGGGTCAACCCTGTGTTAGAGAAGCCACTGCCCACTGTAGGACCAGATCTATACTAGAGAGAGACCACAGCACAAAGCAAGGTTCAGATCTATGCTAGAAAGAGGTGATGGCAACTTCAGTCACAGGTAACCACACCATAAGGCAGATCTGCTATAATCCTTGGATCATCCTCAAAAACAGAAGTAGACAACAATATATTTGGGACCAAAAACTAGGCTGAACAGAAGGTTACAGAAGGGCCGAATCACCATAGGAAACCTCAACAACTATCACAAAGGAGTCATAGCTTCAAAGATGAGATCCGCCCACTTTAGAAGAGAACATATGAGTATGTAATAAAGATAGAGGTAGGATCTCTATTTATACTTTTAGGCTAGGTTAGGGTAATAAAAATATTAATTAAAATAATCATTATAAAATACCATGTTTAATTAATAAATATTAATTAAACATGTTATAATTAAACATTTAATTTATATTTTCTCATTAACCCCTAAAGAAAAACAAAACCCCAAATAAACATATAAGCAAGGGTGAAGGGGGTTGTGAAGGGTGACTAGGTACAAATTATTTGGTCCATTCATTCTCAAAGTGACCTTTTTAATTTTATCATGATTGCATATGGGATGGCCACATCCCTCATGTGGTCATGTCCAATCTTCAAGGAGGACATACACCAACAACTCCCCCAGTCAAGGGACCGTGCTGCCCCAAAAACATTTCTCAATTTTATTCTTGTTGCACGGATCAGGATCAACCCATGCCCCAGACACGGGTACCCTGGAACATATCCAGCGGCCCTAGAACACATATAGGGAAATATATCATCAAACTGCTTGGTCAAAGACCAAGAACCCCAATCATATACTAGGGGCCCCTTCAAGGGTCTTTACTGCTTGATCCCAAACCAAGAACCCTAGTCATATAATGGGGCCCTAACAAGGGCCCATGGCATTGATTGCTTGGTCCTGCACTGGGCATCCCCAGTAGTGCACTGGGGCCCTAGATCTTGGCTAGGGTCTTTGCCATCCTCCCAGTAGGAATGGCTCTCTTGCAAATGCTTTTAATTCCCCAACATAAATTAACTAATGAGGTCATATTGGGCATAATACTTGGAGGAACCCCTCTTAGTGTGATAGCTCATCGAAATCAAGAGGAACAACACTCATGATAGGATGATGAGAGGTGACTTTCAAAGGGGTCAGTATTTTCACAGGGAGAGATAAGGTGCTTTTCAGAGGTAATAGTTAGTTAATTAATTAAAGTGATTTAATTAATTAACTAATAATTAATAAAGTAAAAGTCACTTTGGAGGACAAGGTGAGAAGGATAAAAGAGAGGCAAGGGCCTCTATTCTCTCATAATAATATGTTGATAACTGGCTTTTGATATCCGGCTTTGGCCAGTGTGAGCCCATGCCTGGGATTTTGAGGGTTTTGACTTTAACAAACCCTAGAGATCAGCCTTGGTGAAAGATCCCACCTAACCTAATCCAAGCTTGGTCACCGGAGGTGAAAGATCTCTCCCTCACCATTCTACACGATCTCCTTCAAGGAGGTCTCCGCGATCAACCACGTGTATAGATAGAGAGAGGGCTAACTTACTGAGGGTTTCCAAAGAAGGGGGCGATTTTGGTGGAGCTAGCTCACCGATCTAGCCAAGGAGAAAGGATTTTGGAGATTTCAGTTATTGGGTTTCCTTTGCAGAGGCCATGGCGCCATTCTTGGGTTCTTCCGGAGGGATTTTAGTGGAGATTTGATTTGCATTGAGAGTGGAACAATTTCCTCAAGAGGAGAGCCCAACTGTGAAGTGGATTTGGTCATGAGAGGGTTTCAAGCTTCATTATTCAGCTAGGTGTCTACCCTATCTTGTTCCTAGACCTCAAATCTATACTTCTAGAGTGTTTTTCTTGTCATTGAGGCCAACTAGGAGAAGGGCCGAATTATCTAGGTTTTCAATCATCCAGTGAGGCGCCAGTTTATTAGGGAATTGTGCATTGAGGGATCGAGCTTCTCCGACCATACCGGTGACTTCACCAGTGGTTTGGTATTGACCCGATCTACATTTTAAGTATCTTCATCTGAGGATTTGAGGTCTTGAGCAGCCAAGGCCTAACCATTGAGGGTCTCTCAAAGTTCCAAACAGGCTTAGGTCATCCAAATTTTGAGGTTTGGCATCCTTTAGAGGGCATGGGCCCTCAACTTGTTGTTCATCTATTGCATCTGGGTGGCCTTGGAGGCTTGTAGCTTCTCTTCTTCATCTTGTTTAGGAGTTATCTCCATTTGCTATTAGATCTAGCTATATTGTACCAGATCTACGGATCCATCAGACGTGGTCTTCTTCTTTATGAATAATATCATATTCAGGTATTTGAGTTGTCTATTGTATTGTTGACATTGCATCTAGTTGACGTATCTTCCATTGCCATGTCTTCTTATTTGTTGTCAGCAAACACATATAATAATCATCAAGATAAACCCTAGTGTAAACCTATAAGACCAAATCAAGAAAGCTGCTGACCTAAATGCCATAAAAACAGCTTAAAAATTATGAAAAACAAAATGTTCTTGGAACCTTGGTTTGGGAACATTACAAGGGCTTATTTGTCTTTGCAGACCTAGTTGGTGGACAGCTTTGGGAGGAACAGCCTAGCTTGGGCTTCCATGGAGCTTGAAGCCCATGTGTTGGATGCCAAGGCCCCGCATGTCTGGGACATGAGAGATGAACCTTTGGAGGCCTGGAAGACAACTTAAAAGACATGACTTAGCCCTCACATGCCCAACGCTTTGCCTAGGAGAGGCAAACGCCATCCTTAGAGGCATGACGCCACCTAGAAGGGCTAGGGTTTGGTGGGGAAGACATGGCTCATTGACACATGAAAATTTTGAGGAGAATGAGTAGCCTCAATTCATGAGGAGATGGCCTACATGATTGACATGTGGTCTTTGGATGCCTAACGACAAGCCCAACACCAACTAATTTGCCCTGTCAAAACGCCCCTAAAGGGTAATGTCACCTTAGGTTAGGGTTTCCTTTCGTAAAAGTGAATTTAAAAGATGAATTGTTTAATATTAATATTTTAAAGGGGGAAAGATTAGGGTCAACAACCCTAATCTTGTGGTTAACCCTAAAATTATGTGGACAAACCATGTTAGTGACATTTGTATAAATAAAGATCATAAGATCTCCTTGAATCATATCTCTCCCATTTGGAGAGACATCGACTGAAATTTTCACCATCTTTGGCTATTTTCTCTCTTATCCTCTTGTGTATGGCTACTTTCTTAATTATTGGTTATGGAAGGATGCACCAGCCTTGGAAGGCTACTTTCTTGCTATTGTGGTGGTTTGTCTAGCATTTTTCTTGAAATTGGTAAGGCTTACTTTATGATATCATTTGTTATTCAAGTCAAGGTTATTTTGCTAGAGCTTGGAGGGAAGTATAAGTGCATACACCTCACCTTACTCCATCATTCTATGCTTACATTATTGGTTTGTATGGGTTTGCTAAGAGAAGTATATGCATACACCCTCTTAGTCTTTAACCTACCTAGAGATACTTGCCTTGGAGAGTAAGAGGTTTTATACCCCCAAGGAGGTAGTACATTTAGCTCTTTATTTTCTTGACTCATTAACCCAGTCTCCAAAGGCACTAGTCACTTGTTGCATCGATATATAAAATTGTTGCTTGGAAAGCGTGAAATTTCATGATTTTGAATTTTTTCCTAATGGAATCAAATCTATGTTATAAATGCTTGCTTGAGCCACTAGGCCATTTCATTTCTCCAAGTATTTCTTGTTACAGCCATAATTTAACCTACAGCCATTAGGGCTGCAGAAAACCCTAACCAAACTCTTCAATAACTCCTAATTTAACCTTTGAAAATTTCCTAAAATATGCCCACATAATCTACTAAGTGCAACGCATCTTTTGGCAAGTTTTGATCAAGCTTTAGTGGTTAAATCTCTTGCTGTAATGATAAGTTTGTTATAGCCATAAGGCTGATAAATATCACTGCAGTTATCTTTTTATGACAGCCTTGCTTTCTCGCGGCTAAAGTCTTGCTCTATCATTGTTGAGTTAAACTACTTTTTACTAGCTTGTCTCATATTTATTCACTAGACTTTTAGCACTTATTTTGCAGCCCTTATTATCTTATATGCTGATATATATCATTAATTGTTGCTCCAATTAGGGACAACAAGCTTAACTTGTTTGTCCGTTAATGTTTTATGTCGACATTATAGTTCTTGGCATTTCATAAGATAAGAGCATACAATAAACAAGATCACTGAGAAACACACATCCATAATAGACACTGCTTATCCTGGAAACCCCTCTAGGGAAGAAAACCTAGCAAAAAACTTCTTTATCATAAATAGCTTATCAAAAGTTCAAGAGATAACTCAACCAATACAGTAAAATCCTCCAAGAGATGTGCCACCCTTCTTCTCTCACCAACTTGAAATATCAACTTGCCTCATAAGAACATGAGCAAGCGAAGTGTGTTAGAAGTGAGATGCCAGCCTCTTATTTATATTTCCACTTGCACGTGTGAAGAGTCACCATCCAAGTGTACGACCTGTCACACCGGGTGGGTAAATCCACCTTTAATTAAATCTCGGCCTTCCATTATAATCACTGGGGCCGACTCCTTATTCTTTACATTATAATTGTCCCATGACCAATCCGCAAAAGGGATTTGTCCCATATTACTGAGTCGAATTTGGATTAATCCTCAATGGGATTAATCTTAATAATAAAATAATAATAATGACATGATTAATCCACAATGGGATTTAATCCAATAACAAAATAATAAGAATGCTCTTCGCTAGCTACATTATTTCAACACTCTTTAACAAGAAGGGTATTCTTCATCGCCTTCATCAAGATCGCTAGAGAGAGGTCCGTGATCATCTAAGTGGCATCTCGAGGACATAGTCACAATATCATCTTGAACAATTGTCTAGCACATTTACGAAGTCATCATCAAGTTTCTTCATCACAAAGATTATCATTCTCAAAAGAATGCTATCATTATTATCTGCATCAAATATGTATCAAGAAAATGATACCTCGTCACAGCAATAGGCTGGCACATCACAATACTAAACTAGCTCAATGTCACAACAGTACCGGGTAGCTCGTCACATCACATCACAGTACTACACCAGCCCAATGTCACACAGCTGGCTGTCGGTAGCTCGCTGTCACCACATCTCGTTTCACGGCCTAACAACCAGGGTCGGCTAAAGTAATATCATCATCCGCTTTACGTCTAACAACTAGAGTGGACTGAGACGAAAGAGTGGAGCGATGGATGGAGTGGAGGAAAGGACGGAAAGGAAAGGATGACCGGAGGAAAGGACGGAAGGACGGGAGGAAGGAAGGAGGAGTGGAAGGAAGGATGAAGGACGGAGGAAAGGAATGGAGGAAGGACATGGAAGGAATGGAGGAAAGGACATGGAATGGATGGAGGAAGGAAGGATGGAAGGAGAGGAGGAAGGAAGGAATGGAAATGGATGGACGGATGGAGGAATGGAAATGGGATGGAATGGAAATGGATGGAAGGAAGGAAGGAGGAGGAAAGGAGGAAGGAAATGGACGATGGGTGGAGGACGGACGGATGGATGGACGGAGGAAGGATGGAGGAATGGAGGATGGAAAGAGGAAGGAGGATGGATGGAGGAAAGGATGGAAGGAAGGAAGATGGATGGATGGATGGAATGGCAGGAGGAAAGGATGGATGGTGGTAGGAGGATGGATGGATGGATGGATGGATGGATGGACGGACGATGGACACGCAGACGATGGAAACCGAGACGATGGACACGCAGACGATGGATGGACGGACGATGGATGGAGGATGGATGGAAGGAAATGGAAGGATGGATGGACGGAGGAAAGATGGAATGGACGGAATGGAGAGGATGGATGGAAGAGAATGGAGATGGACGAGTGGACGTCTCCTTCTGGGTTTCTTGGACGATAAGCATACCTTAATCGTGTGGTCTCGATTGAATCTGTAATGTTTCTTTGAGCCTTGATTGAGTCTTTCTGATGTTTTGCTTTCTCGGTGGCATCTTCAGGTTTCTTCACATCTTCTTTGATAAATCTTGATAGGTCATTCTCTCAAGTAGCGATCGTGCGATATTATACTTCCATGCATGTAAGTTGTCTATGCCTTCCAATTTCTCAACAAGCTTTCTGCTTGCAGACATTATCTTGTATTTTCTGGTAACAAAAATGACCAAAATTGAAAATGCCCAAAAATCAAATTTTGATCTTACCGTGAGGTGCGCTATCGAGGCGAAAGTGGCTTGGTGTGTTTTGATTTGAGAAAATCCAAATTTTGCCCTTCAAATCTGCTATGGATTTCCTCGACCGGTACTTCGCACTTCCGGTACTGCACTTCGTACTTTGGTACTGTTTTCGGCACTATGGAACTAGTGGTTTCACTTTCTAGAGAATCTTAGGCCACCTAAAAAGGTGCTTCTAGGTGCCAAATTGGATCCTTAGAGGGCTAACTTTCTATGGTGCTAGATATTTAAAAACTCTACTTTTCTCAAAACCCTAATTTTGGGCCCTGTATCAGCGACGTTTTTCCTTGCGTGATTGTGCTTTCTGTGTTGGTCTCGGACCATGTTAATGTTTTATGTCGATATTATAGTTCTTTGCATTTCATAAGATAAGAGCATAATAAGAACAAGATCAATCGAGAAATACACATCCACAATAGACACAACATTTATCCTGGAAACCCCTCTAGGGAAGAAAACCCAAAGAAAACTTCCTTATCATAAATAGCTTATCAAAAGTTCAAGAGATAACTCAACCAATACGTAAAATCCTCTTCCGAAGAGATGCGCCTAATCTTCTTCTTCTCTCACCAACTTGAATATCAACTTGCCTCATAAGAACATGATAAGTGAAGTGTAAGAAGTGAGGCTTAGTTTCTATTTATACTATCTGCACGTGTGAATAGTCACCATTTGGCAGGGCCGAACTCTCACACCGGGTGGGTAAATCCACCTTTAATTAATCTCGCCCTTTCATTATAACTGCTAGTCACTTTATTCTTTTACATTATAATTGTCCGATGACCAACTGCAAAAGGGGATTTGGTCCCATATTGGCCTGACGTGTAATTTGATTAATCCTCAATGGGGATTAATCTAATAATAAAATAATAATAATGACATGATTAATCCACAATGGGGATTTAATCCAATAACAAAGAATAAGAATGCTCTAGCTAAGACATTATTTCAACATTGTCCACCTAACATACAGTATGAAGTGTGGATTTTCTCAGGTCTCTCGCAGTACAATCACTTTCATGAAAACAAAGACGGCAACTTTAAAACCAATTCGAAACTAGTCATCAAAATGCTTTTCTTCCATCATCGGGAGTTTTAGGGGGATACTGCTCCTTTCCTTCTATCCGGCCTCATCCTGCGTCACCTAGACGGGCTTCCCTAGAGTGACCTTAGTCACCCTTGAAGTGTGGGACTTATATCGAGGTGACATTGGGTAGCTACACCCAACCTTGTAGGGAATGCACCAACATTTATAACCTATCTGGGATTAACGCTTGCCTAACTATGACTAGAGTGTTGTCTCAAGTTACTTTTGACGTGGCAGGAAAGGGGCATTGGAAGCGTTACAAGAAGTTGTTGTTGTGGTAGGGAATGGTACAAGTAGCAGTGACACTACCCAGAATATCGTTAACTATCTATGGTCGGGGATGAGCATGCAAGGAGCACAACCTAGAGTTGTTGGAGGATCAGGTTCTTTGGAGGTAGTTCAAAACCTATTAAGTTCTCTTATTTAAATTATAGATGATTAAGGAAATGGAAATAGAAATAGAGGAGTTGGCTTGTGAGCCCACCTCCTCTACTTGTATAAACTCCATATTGATGTATGTCCCTCCCCCTCACTCTATCCATCTCAATCCCCTCTAGGGTCATCTGGATCGCCTCCCCTAGAGTGACCTAGTCACCCTGAAGTGGGACTTATATCAGGCAGGACATTGGGTAGCTACACGCAACCTTGTAGGGAATGCACCAGCAGTTATAACCTGTCTGGGATTAACGTTTGCCTAACTATGACTAGAGTGTTGTCTCAAGTTACTTTTGACGTGGCAGGAAAGGGGCATTGGAAGCGTTACAAGAAGTTGTTGTTGTGGTAGGGAATGGTACAAGTAGCAGTGACACTGCCCAGAATATCGTTAACTATCTATGGTCGGGGATGAGCATGCAAGGAGCACAACCTAGAGTTGTTGGAGGATCAGGTTCTTTGGAGGTAGTTCAAAACCTATTAAGTTCTCTTATTTAAATTATAGATGATTAAGGAAATGGAAATAGAAATGGAGGAGTTGGCTTGTGAGCCCACCTCCTCTACTTGTATAAACTCCATATTGATGTATGTCACCTCCCCCTACTCTATCTGTCTCAATCTCCCCAGGGTCACCGGGATCGCCTCCCTAGAGTGACCTAGTCACCCTTGAAGCGCAGGACTTATATCGAGGTGACATTGGGTACCTACACCCAACCTTGTAGGGAATGCACCAACATTTATAACCTATCTGGGATTAACGCTTGCCTAACTATGACTAGAGTGTTGTCTCGAGTTACTTTTGACGTGGCAGGAAAGGGGCATTGGAAGCGTTACAAGAAGTTGTTGTTGTGGTAGGGAATGATACAAGTAGCAGTGACACTACCCAGAATATCGTTAACTATCTATGGTCGGGGATGAGCATGCAAGGAGCACAACCTAGAGTTGTTGGAGGATTAGGTTCTTTGGAGGTAGTTCAAAACCTATCAAGTTCTCTTATTTAAATTATAGATGATTAAGGAAATGGAAATAGAAATGGAGGAGCTGGCTTGTGAGCCCACCTCCTCTACTTGTATAAACTCCATATTGATGTATGTCACCTCCCCCTGCTTCTCCGTCTCAAGCTTTGTGAAGAAACGAGACTAGTCCGAAGATGGCCTCAAGGCGAAGACGGTAGCTTTGGGTTATGCATGAAAGGTTAAGTGAAAGATTCCTCTTCCTGGGCTTTTGAAGTATCAACCCGAGTGGTCAAACTCCTAATGGATGACTGTGACGGGAACATGGGGGACTTCTTTTATCTCGTCTGGTGGAAACTAGGGAACTATCATTAAAGTGAAAGTGATGGTGGGTTAGACCGATTGATGTTTAACGCAGCATGGGGAAGGGGGTACCTTAGTTTTCGCCACTTGGTGATTGGGTCGGGATTTTCCCAACCTACAACTTGCGCCATAATACTGTCTACTGTTCATTTAATTTCTGCTGTTGATTTTTAGTTTTCTTGGTCAATGTATTTCTCCTCATAAAGTACAGTAGAATGTTGTTAAATTTAATGCATTACTGTTGAATTTACTGGAGGTTGAAATATGAGTTTGACAAAGTGATTGTCTAGTGATATTTTAACACTTACTCGATGCCTCTACCAAATATGATTACCAATCATTCACCATTTGGGATGCATCCCTCAAATCCTACCCACACTCCTCTCGGTCCACTTCTAACTCCCAAAAACACAAATCCTACCCTATGAACCCATGGTACGACGAGGAATGCAAGGCTCTCCACCGCTAGCTTCGACATGCATTCACCCATGCTCACCCCTCCTACCCCGACCTCAAAGTTTTGTATCGTCGTCTCCTTCGCCTCAAGAAACGCCTCTTTATCTCTTAGAGAAGATATGACTTATCCATTTCCCTTACTCACTCCCAAAAAAACTTCTGGCATACCCATCCTCCCCCAACGCTCCCCCTGTTAAAATATAATGGATGTGCTCGTTTAACCATAGACAATATAGCAATATTGTCACCCAACCATAGGCCGAAGACACCCTCGAGCACCTTAACCTTGATAGAGAATCATTCAGGAAGTAAACCCTAGACTGGATAGCCAAACAAAGGTGGCGCACCTTTCTCCAAGGATAGCGCACCAAGAAAGAGTAACAAGAGTTGATCAGAGAGTCCAAACCATAACCAAGAGAGAGTCCAAGACAAAACCGAAATCTGCTAGTTGCACCAGCTGCAACAACATCTCTCCTCCAAACTTGCGCACAAACTGGCCAATTGTAGTGCGCACAAGTGTTGCTTATGCAGTTCTGAGAATACTGGCCAGAATGAAGACTGGCCTCCTATATTTATATTATTTCTGGCAGACTGCCTAGGCCGACTTCTCATTCTGGGTACTAATTGTTAGAATATAGAAGATAGTGTGCTCGTTTTACCATTGACAATACCCTTGTCACCCAACCATAGACCGAAGCCACCCTCCGAGCACCTTAACCTTGACTGAGAATTACTCCGGAAGCAAACCCATAGCCAAACAAAGGGTAGCGCACCTTTCCCCAAGGATAGCGCATCACAAAGAGCTGATCAGATAGTCCAAACCCTAGCCAAGAGATAGTCCAAACCAAAACAGAAAACTGGTTGCTGCAGCAGCTGCACCTGCAGCTCTCCTCCACACGTGCGCACCAAACTGGGAACTACAGTGCACACCAGTTTCTGCTCTACAATTCTGAGATGTATCAAATGAGAATTGGCGCCCTGTATTTATAGTGGTTCTGCCAGACTTACTGGGGCCGACTGCTCCTTCTGGGTACATGTCTGTTCAGTATATTATTATTATTTCTGGCCGACTTCTTCTCTTGGAGGCTAATAACCTAATATATATTATCTTCTTGAGCCGACAAGTCTTCTAGGGTTATTAGCGAACTCATTAGGGTTTCTTCTTGCTTTCCGGAATTCTATTCTCGTCAGGTTAACACGTGGAGGTAAATACCTCCCGCAGCTACCATAATATCAACACTCCCTCCTAGCTAGGGAGGTATTACAGGTAATGGTCTTGAACACAAAAAACATACCATTTACCCGGTAGCATCAACATAGTCATTTAGACTATTTCATGACTAGATCATGAGTATCACCATCACCATCAGCTGCATCATCTCTCGAAACCATACTTCATCTAAGTAATCAGACATGAAGTTGGATAAGTCACTCACACCATAGAGTGATACAAGAGCCATTCTTATAATCTAGAAGAGTAAATGCTCTGAACCATTTTCTGTCTAGAAAATCTCTGTTCATTATTCGTTTGGATGATCATTATCTCCAATAAACTGTTGATAGTCTTCAAGGCAATCAGAACAAAAATAGAACATAACTGTGTCTATCCATAGTAGTACATAACTACAATCCAGTGGTACACTACCACACCAAGCAACACACAAGTACTTGATCAGCAACATATAGTCACGAATAGTGGAACATATCCACCACAGTAGTCTACATCTACTGTCATACAGTCTTCATAACAAACATCTGATAGCAACCTGCATAG
>SNQJ01S0041431.1:11226-24929 GCA_010110895.2 Picea sitchensis
AGAACAAGATTTGGAGATTTGTCAGCACCATAGTTGTTGTTCCATCATCAAATCCTGTAGATTTGGACTTGCATGAGGTAAAGGAGGCCAAAGCTCAGAGGCTTATTCTGTATGGGGTGAAGGACCACCTTATCCCTCACTTGGCTAGGGAGAAGACAGCCAAAAAGATGTGGGATGCACTTAAAAACTTGTATGAGGCGAAGAATGAAAACCAGAAGATGGCCTTGAAGGATAAACTGCATGATACCAAGATGGGTAAGGGGGGGAATGTGTCTTCTTATCTTACCCGGGTAGCTCAAGTGAAAGATGAGTTGGTTGCAGTTGGTGAGGTCATATCGGATTCAGAGTTGGTGAGGATAGCCTTGAAAGGCTTCACCAAGGAATGGGAAGTCTTCGTGAAGTGTGTGGTGGGTCGTGAGCATCTTCCAGATTGGAGTAGACTGTGGGATGATTTCACTTAGGAGGAGATCCGGGAAGGATCTCAGAGTAGTGGACAGAAGACAGATGGAGTTGATGAAGAGAATGTTTCTCTTGCTGCAAAGGGCAACGGGAAGAAGAAAGAAAATTCCGAGAGGGACTTGAGTAAAGTCAAATATTACTGTTTTAACCAATTGGGGCACCTTGCTTCTCAGTGTCCTGAGTGGAAGAAGAAGAAGAAGAAGGAACAAGAGGGGCCTGTTATAGCTGCTACAGCAGCCATGGAGGACTTTTCTTCAAAGTTTGATAAGGACTCTTCTTTGGTTACTCTGGTATCCGGTGTCGATAGTGGAGGATTTGGGGGTGATAACAGATGGATTGTTGACAGTGGAGCCTCTTGTCACATAACGGGAATCTGGCGAGTATTCCTTATTATCACAGAGACAGGTCCTGACTGGCTGGTAGAAAGTGAAGGAGGTATGGCACGAGTTGTACATGGAGTTGGAAGGGTTAGATTCTAACTCGAGTATGGAGGATTCTTGCAGCTTGATGGAGTTCTCTTTGTTCTAGGGTTGAGGGTTAACTTGCTCTCAGTCTCAGCCTTGGAGGATGTTGGATATTGTACATTGTTCAAGAGGGGACATGTATTTATCTACGGGGAGGGAGCGGACCCACTTGAACCACAGTTGATTGGTGATCAGGTGGACAGGTTGTACATGTTGCGAGGAAAACCTTTGGGTTATGATTCAGCGTCGGATGAGGAGCAGAAGGCTCTTGAGACTGCGGTGGGCCCAAGGATTCAATCTTGCATTCCGAGAGAAGAGAGGGAGTCTCTTCTGAGCACCGGCAAGAGGCTCAACTAGTGTGATCGAACCGATGCTCAGGGCGGAGTGGATTCTCCTAGGAGCTCGGGGTTCAGAGTGGTTGTTAAGAGAAGATCTCCTGGTTCGAGTTATGTGCAAGTGTTGGGGTTGGCTCCAGGTTCAGAGGGAGCTCCTACTGCGAACAGTGTGATGGGACCGGATGATGGTGATGGCAGCGAGTACATCCCTCGCTAAGAGGGAGTGTTATCTTTTATAGCTCGGGAGGTACTCCGCATGTTTGTCTTGTATGCGGAAGTAACCTTATATTTGCACTACTAGACACTTGACTTTGTAATGGGTTTTTATAAAGTTGTTATAAAGTGGATATTTTATGTAAGTGACTTTTTAATACAGTATACCTTCTAATATTAAAATGACTGTATTTCATAAAGTGCACTTATGTTATAAAGTGAAATTGAACTTTAATATTTTAAGTGATTTATTTTGGAAGGAATGAATCATGTCCCTTGATCATGTAAAGGCAAGATTAGATCTTGGCCTTTGGATTTAGGGATGGGGAAGGTGAAAAGACACTTGGAAGGTGAAAGGTCATTTTCGAATTATAAGAGACTACATTGGGTAGTGTGCAAGACACAACAATGAGAATAGGAGATTGAGAGACTTCCGAGAGAGCTTGAGAGAGGAAAGTGGGCAGCAAGGAGTGTGCATTTCCCAAGGGAGATTGGGCACATTTCCCAAGGAAATTTTTTGTTTAGAAGTGGCTGAAATTTATGGCTGCTAGGAAGGTCGTACTGTACGGATCCGTACAGTCTGTACAACAAGGAAGAGGGCATATTTTTCGAGGCATATTGTGGGCACGAAAATTGGGGCTATTTGGAGTATTTCTTGCTGCAGAAGGGGCCATACAGTTCTGTCCGTACAACTGTTGTTTCGCACGTTTTTCAAGGTGTTGTCCAGCAAAAAAGGGTTGTACAAAAGTATGGATTTGGCACAGATTTCTAGGCAAAAAGGAGTGGGATTGTTGGGTGTTGTAAGTGGATTTCTCTTGCTGGAAAATGTAATCTTGCTGCTGATATATCTTTCTTGAAGCTAATAAAATCTCTCTCTCTCTTTGGGTTTCCCCACATTGGGGTTTTCCCCAGCTGGTTGCCTAAATTTCTGAGTTTTACATGGATGTGTAATTGTTGTTCATTGTGTTTATTCCGCTGCAAAAGTGTTTGGCAATGTGTATTTCTGCTCATAATATTTTATGAATGTGGGTTTATACATTTCAGAGTTCATAGATGACAGTTATCTCGAGGTTGCTAAGTGTATGACAGAATTTAGTGCATGTGGATTTTGTCATTAAATTTCTACAATAATCCTTAAATTACAACCAATAGATCACATTGGCACTGGTTAAGTAACACTTTTGATATAATATGAACAACTCTGCTACTACAAACGTCTCGCCAGGGGACATTTCTCTTAGGGAAACATTTTGGAAACATGCCCATTTACAAAATGCCCTTGGAAATGACTAGAAACATCTTCAGGTATTTCCCAAAAATGGAAACTTCTAGGAGAGGATTCTGGGCCATTTCTTGGACATTTCATGCTATCAGTCATCTTTCCATTTTTCCCTGTGGTGGGTCCCACAGAGACCCACAAATAAACTCAACATTAAATAAGAGAAAAACAGAGGAAATTAATACATCTATATTCTAGTTGTCTAACATATTCCTTCTTTCAAGCATCATGTTCTTGTCTGCCCGTTATCATAGTCCTTGTATTGAATGTTCCATTTGAAGAACGACGATCTCTCCCTGACCATTCCACCCAATCCCATTGTCAATTTTTACTGTTGTTATTAGGTTATTTCCAAATTTCATGAGCATTCAATGCATTTCCAAAACAAAAATATAAAGAGGATCACTGAAAGAAACACAATCACAAGGTACGCAGCATTTTATCCTGGGAAACCCTCATTTGGGAGAAAACCCAGCAAAACTTCCTCAATAATAGATTGCCAATACAATGCCAAGACTAAGACCAAAACACCAAGGACAGACCAAGACCAAGCATGCGTCTCTCTTCTCCTTCGTTATACTTCTTCCTGCAACTGCAACTGCCTTCAAGATATGCGCACTAGATGCGTGAGTGAGTGTGTACAAATGAGACACCAACCTCACATATAAATACAAGTGTGAGATGGCGCTAGGGTTGTGACTTTTCACTTGGTGGAGTCGACTTCTAAGAGAAGTGGCTAAAACCACTTTATAATTACTAGGGGCTGACTTTACAAATACCACCATGCAAATACATGTTTGACCAATCCACAAAAGGGGATTTGATATTATACAAGACCCGACTTGATCAATCTGCAAAAGGGGATTTGATCTATACAATAATAACTCAAATATAATTAGAATATTCTTCGAAGTTACAATATTTCAACACCCATGACTTCACACAGTTTGTAACTCGTAGTAATGTAGGAAAAAATAATAGAAACCATATGGGAAAAATGCATTGCATTAAAATTAGGTAATAACCTCTTCTTGCCAGCAATTCGATCTTTACTTACGACCTCCAAATGCCCTTGGAAATCACTAGAAACATCTTCATGCATTTCCCAAAAATGGAAACTTCTACAAGAGGATTCCAGGCCATTTCTTGGACATTACATGCTATCAGCAATGTTTCCTTTTCTCCTTGTGGTAAGTCCCACTGACACCACCAAATAAAGTCTAACATTAAAAAAGAAAAAAATAGATGAAATCAATACATTTATATTCTAGTTATCTAACATATTCCTTCTTTCAACCATCTTGTTCTTGTCTTCCCATTATCATAGTCCTTGCATTGAATATTCCATCGTAAATAAATGACAAGCTCTCCTTCACCATTCTACTTGATCATGTGACTTCACACAATTTGTAACTCATGGTAACATAGGAACAAATATAAAATCTATATGTGAAAAATGTATTGCCTTAAAATTATGTAAGAATCTCTCATTGCCAACAATTTGGTCTTTAGTTAGTGTTGTCATAGGATTTGTACTTGTGCAAAGCCCTCCACAAGATCCCCAAATCTTGTGTAACTACGGAAGAAACTACCACTATCACCTAAGTAGAATCTTCAACTCATTTTAGTGATCGAAGAGGTCCACCACAAGGGAGGCTTCCTTGATGACCTCAAGGGATCAATAGCAAGAATTAGCCAAGCCTACTGTAACACCCCGGTTTTAATTCCTATGAACTAGAATGTATTATGTAAATGTAACATAGGCTGGTGAGCCAGTATGTTGAAAGGTTGGNGTAACTACGGAAGAAACTACCACTATCACCTAAGTAGAATCTTCAACTCATTTTAGTGATCGAAGAGGTCCACCACAAGGGAGGCTTCCTTGATGACCTCAAGGGATCAATAGCAAGAATTAGCCAAACCTACTGTAACACCCCGGTTTTAATTCCTATGAACTAGAATGTATTATGTAAATGTAACATAGGCTGGTGAGCCAGTATGTTGAAAGGTTGGGGTGCCTAGAAATGTAATATTTTTATATATATTAATAAAATACATCGTTGGCTACAAGACGAACAAGGACAAGAGAAAAGGGGGCTATGATTCCACGAGAGAGGGACCTAAAGGGGCTAAGTCTTTTATTATTATTTGTATTCACCCATCTTGGTTTTAGTTGGGAGAAGTGGTTACATGAGCTTGTTGGGGAGGCCATGTGGTTCTTGCTTCTTGTAATTATATAAACCCTCTTTTGGGTTGTTTGGGGGTTAATCACTTATTCACTCATTCGTTTAGGAATCCCTCATTCACTCTTGCTCATTTGTGTGCTCTTGGTCTGGCATGGAAACAAATGACTGGAGGCAGAGAGCCATTGCTAAATGGCTGTGAGGAAATATTGATTATTCTGAAAAGGAATGAATGCCTAAGTGCTTGGAGGCATTGGCATGTTGAATAGAACTATTCACAGCTGAGAATCCTTGGAGTTTCTAGCATTGGAATTTCCTAACCAGTAGCACTAGAACCCTGAAAAGAAATTGGAACAGCTTGAGGGACTACATGGTAGAGAAAGGGGTTTATTTCTTTGAGTTATGCAAGTTGAAGGGGAAGAGAGATGGAAATTAGGATTGTTATGTGGTTGGGAAAACCTGAGAACCTGTTAGCTAATTGTTGTGTGTAGAGTTGGCCTAGGACCCAACCTTATGGATTCATAGCCCTAGCTCGGCGGTGACCTACTATTGAGATTTGGAACATCAGTGTCTACGGTTGGGAGGAACGTCCTTGGTCTACAGCGAGTTGGTGAATGGTTTAATTAATGATAATTTCTCTCTGTTTTTTCTTGTATATTTATATTCCGTTGTGTATTATTATTATCTCTGAGATTATGTGTTTATGCTATGCATGTTTGTTGTTAATGTCGTGCATGGCATGTTGTTAAGCATTCTTTTATGGTTTAGCATGTTCTGGACAATTGCATGTTTTGGATTCATGTTCTTGATTAATTAAAGATTGGAACAGTGTTGTCGGAACGTGGGAGCGAAGTGGGAAGCGGGAGCGTGTGAGAGCATTTTTCAAAAAATGGTCGAGAGTGAAGCATCTCCGGAAACCAGATGCAAAATTTATGAAACATGTATGTTTGTGATACTTCCAATATATGAAATGCCATCTAAATTCAATATTATCCATCATTCCATGAATCTTACGTAGTACATTAATGAATAATCATTCAAGCATCAACCATCTAGCTGCTAACAATTACACATACAAAGTAAGAAATTGAAATACATTTTACAAATACAAATACATACTAGACTTAGACTTTTTTACATACATAAATTTTATCTTTCCTTAGGTGATGAATTGCAAAATTTGAAAGACTTGAAGCAAAATAAACAAGCACACCACAAGACACAAATCCCCCCTAGGGGGAAAGAAAATTGGGCGCTATGTAGCCCACTCTTTTATTGCTTCGGTTACAATGGTCTCTTTCTTGGGAGACTTGTAATCCTTATAAAGATGGATCAATGAGGTTTACAAGCTTTTAAAATGATTTATTAAAGTACAAGGTACTTCTGAGGGTCCTAGAAGCTCCCAATCTTCGAAAAATGGGTAGAGTTTCCCTTTGTCTGATCGCTAAACCTGCAAAAACAGCAATTTAATTGGGGCAAAAGATGCCCAAAGAGCTTTTGGAAGACCCTGCAAAACATGTTAGTCAATGTACAAAAAATTATGGAAAACATTTTAAGTAAAAAAAATAAAAATAAAAACCAAAAAAATGAAATTTTCGTGGTCATTTTTCGACAAGCGTCTGCGTAGGTTCGGCAGCGTTCGGGGAGCGCGGTTCGGAGCATGAAGGGAGCGCGGGCTATAGGTTCAGGAGCGGCTCGAGAGCGTAGGGGAGCGTGGAGGTTCAGCAATTGGCAGGGAGCGTGAGGGAGAGGTCGGGAGCGAGCTTCGGGAGCGGCGGGGGGGAAAGAGCTTCGGGGGCGCTCCAGCTAGGAGCGTGGTTCGGGGTCCAGACCGAGGGGGGGGGGCGGTTCGGCAACGCTGGATTGGAACAGTAATTCGAAATCAGTGCAACAGGGCGAATTTGGAAGTACCTAGGCAATGGATACGTTTTAGCTCAGTATCCAGGAAAATCGTTTTGGGCTTGTTGTTCGAGGTACATTAAAATTTGTATCTGAAAAAATAGTTTTTCGTGTGTTGATATCAGGCATGTTGTAATGATCCCAAGCCATTATGCTAGGATCATCACGGTTTTGATATCTTTTAAAACTTTGTTGAGTGAGGGATTTCGTCAAACACTTTGTTGATCTACTTGTTTACATGTGTTTACTTGCAGGATGGCCTCTTGATTTCGGCCTTAGGGTTTAACTGATGTATTTATATGTGTTTTGCAGCAATAAACAAGAAGATACAATCATGGAACATACCTCAACCATATGCAATATGATAGACAAGCCAAAACATCTCAAATCTGCTTTTATTCATGAAATAGAGGAACCTGCTACAATGAAGATGTCGATCTGGAATGCTCAACAGATGGCTAAGAAGATAGACAAGAGAAGCTACTACAAAATGATCCAAAGAAGACTACAATAAGCATCCAAAGGATGAATATACCAAAAATACCAATACCAGGAAGATCTGGGCCATATGATGTGTCAACCCCCAAGTTGGAAGATGCCACACCCTACTGAAACTGTCAAACCCTACAATTTCGACCCTACTGTCAAAGACCTCCAAATGCTATGCTGAGGATGTCGAACTACAGATCGGGATGAGTGGAAGCCCCTCCTGAAATCTCAAACCGAAATACCAAGGGAAACTCCTCCAAATGCTAAATCCTCCAAGTGAGTTGCGCCCTCCTGAAACGGTCGAACCCTACAATTTCGGCCTTGATGAAGGAGGCCTCCAAATGAGTCCAAACTCGGCCAAATGATAGATCGGGGTGATAGGATCCCCTCCTGAAGTCTCAGGCCGAAATGCTATGGATAACTCCTCCAAACTGAGTAGATCTGAGTCTCAAAAATGCCCTCCTTCTCTCCAATTCGTCCCACTGCTCTAGGAAAAAATCTGAACCATAAAGCTTTCTCAAGAGGCACTAGAGATCATGGCTAAGGCCCTGCAAGTAAAACCCAAATGCTCAAATGTCCAAGAGCCCTCTCAAACTCCTACAATGAACCTTCCCTCAAGAATGGTGTGCCCCCCTTGCTGGAAACCCCCAATGGTGCGCCCCTCTTCCTTCCTGTGCCTGTGGCTAGTGTAGAACCCTCCTACACTGATGTAGAACCAAACTAGAATGGTGTGGGAGAGTATTGCATCTCCGAGACCAAGCTCGGGACAAGCTAGGTGGAATCTTTCACCACCGAATCGTCCTCTAGGATTTGTTAAGTCAAAACCCTCAAAACCCCCAATGCTGGGCTCACTAGCTAGAAGCCATATATCAAAAGATGATCATACATGAATGAATGAGTAGAGGCCCTTGCCTTTCCTTTATACTTTTTGGCTCACCTTGTCCCTGCAAAGTGACTTTCATTTTATTAATATTTAATTAATTAAATAAATCACTTTAATTAATTAATTAACCTTTTTACCCCTGAAAAGCTCCTTATCTCTCCTTGCGGCTTCCCTGGCCACTGAAAGTCACTTCTCACCATCCCATCCTGTAGTGTTGCTTCTCCCGATTCCAATGAGCTATTACACTGAGAGGTTCCTCCAAGTAATGTGCCCAAAATGACCTCTTCAGTGAATTCAATTAACTTATAGCTCAAAATAGTCAAAATCATGGAAATCGTCGGAATGCAATGGAACCAAAGCCAACCTATGCAGAATGGCTCATAATGATGGAATGTGATGAGCAATGCAAGTTGGACCCCACAATGCCTCTCAATAACCCCTGTACTCGCTATAACATCCATTTGGCTACTCTGGTCATCATAAACCTTTGCACTGTGATGATGCCCCAAAGTAGGGACATTACACATGTCACAAAGCGGTATTCAGAGCATTCTCGAAGTGGGCGTTTTGAGGTAGCATAGCTCAACCTGGTGGTTGGGTATGCTACAAAGTGGTATCAGAGTTGTAGGTTTATAGCATCGGACCTTCAAGGGCCTGCTACATGACAGGACATAAGTTGTTTGGAGGAGGGTTTTCTTCGAATGAAAACATTCTCAGTGCACACAATGAGAAGTTGGCCATTTATTTTCGGACTTATGGGTATACCGTCAGGGATGCCCATGGTAATGGTAAAAACCCTATGCACTTGTGGTAATGGCCACATTGCCACCGAGTTCATTTTCAAGATTGTTGGGTGCAAACTTGTTGTCAGAGATGCAAATCAATTCAATCATTGCAAGGATGGTATGTGTTCTTGTGGCGATTATTGATGATGCTATGTGGGCAGAGGAGAGAAACTAGAACTTTATTGACTGTTGTCCTAGCCATGCTAGTCCTTGTTTTTCTATTTTGGCAAATGCATCATTTCCAGCAAGCCATCATTTGACCGATTTGGAGCACAGGATCGATAGTTTTTCCTTCCGGAAAGACGGCGCATAGGAACCATTGATCGAGCCTCGCATGGTTTCCCCACTGTAGATCTGTAATGGGCGTCATTTCTTCATCCCACATGCACGGGGAAGGGTTCAACGGAACGATTTATAAGAAAAAGATGACCTTTGGTTACTTGTGTGTGAAAAGAGTACTCTGAAACCCTGTAGAGCCCGCGTGTAATGTTAACTTTTGGCTGAAGTGACCAGTGGACCAAACCGAATAGAGGTCGGTTGATAGAAGTTGTGTAAGTTACGTGCAGTGGCCCGGTGCACCAGACCGAACTGGGGTCAGTTGATAGAACTTATGCGTAGGTTCTGTGCGATGGCCCGATGGACCGGACAAGACCGGGGTTAGTTGATAGGAGTTATATGTAAGTTGTGCAGGGTGGCCCAATGTACCCGTGGACCAAACTGGAAGCATATCTAGAAATGAGAGAAGGGAAAAAACGATGGTCCAGTGACCGAAGTCYATCAATCGGACTGGACCAGAGGCGTATAAAAGCAAGGAGAAGAGGAAGCAATCCCCAATGATCAATGGACCGATGACCGAATCCATGTCAATTCCACATCATCRTGCCACCTCAGCAGATTGCCACGTAGGCAAGACCGTCCTACAGTGTCTGGAGCCATTTTCTTATTTCGGCCCTAACTGGAGCAAATTAAGTCAGAGTGAGATGAAACTTCTGGGTTTTGTCCGCAAAGAGGAGATCTACAAAAGTGTCAGAGACGACCACTGTCCATTTCTACTTGAATTTGTCATAAATTGTAAAATAATGGTTTTTAAAGATCTGTGTCCAGATCATTGGAAGATGTTCAGATTAAGCTAAAATTATTGAAGAGAGTCTAGAAAGAAGACATGGAAATAACCCACAAAGGAATTGAATAAAATCTAAGGGGTTTGAAATGGGGATGCTGAAATAGGCCAAAATCCACTATTACAGGCCACCTTTTGGGGATTTTGGGGATTTTCGGAGGAGGAAAAGTGATCCTAAATCACAAAAATAGAAAATTTTCTTTACTCGACATTTTATATACTCATCGAGATAGACAAATTTGGTTTAGTGAAGTTTTTCAGAAGTGCACAAATTGAGATAGCAAGTTTTGCTAAAAATTTCTAGTCTATAAAAAAATTGTAAAACAGACAAAGTTGCAGATTCCAAATTGTCGTAGAATCTTGTTGGAGCATCGAATTCCAAATCTGAAAGTTGTTTTGTCTTCACAATCATAAATACTATATGTGCCCAAATATAAAAGTTTTCTTGGTTCTTGCCAGATTTTCTTCTACAAGAAGCAGAAGTTGACCTCTAAGATTTATTGTCCCTGTGAAAACATGCGCAAAAAAGGTTGAAATTGTTGATTTTAGAGAGCCATAACTTTCATCTTAGAGATCGGATTGAGGGACAGGAATAGTCATTGGAAACCAACTAAAGAGGGGAAGACATTTGTCCACCCAGAATTTTGAGTTGGGCAGCACATTGTTCTCAGAAAATTAAATAGAGTCTCTGGTGGTTTGTAGGTGCAGGGACAGAGAGAGAGAGAGAACTATTAATTTTGGAAAACCATAGCTTTCAGCTCAGAAATCAGAATAAGGACTAAGTACAACCATTGGAAATTTAATCTAGAGGACTATATGATGGAAGGATTTAATCCTTTGATAGAGCATTTGGTTATTATATAAAGCTACAGGAAAAGGGCAATTGAGCTTTGTGAACCATGTAATTGCTCAAAATAAAGATTTCCCAAATAATGTTAATTTTGGGAAAACATTTCCAAAGGTTACAGGTACAAGCCGGACATCAGTAAATGGTGAGAAAGGTCTCATATACTCATGATAGTGCCTATTCAGAGGTATATAGGCACACTTGAAAAGTGCAATAACTTGGTAATGGAAAGAGGAAGGGAATGAATTTGATCTTGGAGATGACACAGTTTATAAAATAGAAAATTCATTTGAGCATCAAAACAGTTATTACTTGCAAGAAAATGAAATGGAAACGTGATAGTGCTCGTAGAAGTTGGTTGAGGCAATAAAGAGCTACATGGATAGTAATGAAAAGTCGATAAAGAACTCTAGAAGAGTAGAACAAAAAAAATTATTATTCAACTGCTACAGAGTCTAAATGAATTGCAAGGCACAACAAGAAAGATTCTCACATGGGACATGAAGTCAGCAGGTGAAGAATGTCATTAATGGGCATAGAAAGGAAAAGTAAGACAACATAGCCTTGAAGGTAGAGATGTGTAGATAGCTACAAAGCTTGATATGAAAAAGAATAAGGAGCTTAGGAGGTGATGTGTGAATCATCTCTATGTGCCAAGAACAGGAGTGCCTAGGAAGGATTTGCTAGCTATGACTTAGCTACTTTGTCTAAAAGTACTCGGAGCAAGAAAACCACTTCTGATATCAAAGTTCACAGTGGAAGGAGTATACCAATGCAGTGAAATCAAAGACACAATAAGAAATGTTCTTTCACTTGAAAAGTGCCACTGAATGAAAATAGACTTCCATTGGGAATGGTCTGAGTGTGAAGAGTATGGCTTCACAAGGAATTGTTAAATGAAGTGAAGAGAACTATTCCCAAAATTGGGAAATCCAATGGACAAATAGAAGTAATAGCGAGGATGTGGAATTATTATGGTTAAATTGATTATGTTCGAATTTTAAATTTTCTAGTTACACAATTACAATTACTTAATCAAATAGCAACTGTAGTAGGATCATTGAACGATATATAATCACAGATACAATAGAACACAAAGATTATCATGGGAAACCCTCGTGGGGGAGAAAACCCAGCAACCAAAATCCTCAATATAGATTCCTTCAACCAGTACAATGATGAGCTATAGCTCTCCAAGAAAGACCAAGACCAAAACACCAAAAGAACCAGTCTCCAAGACTTGTGTGCTAGACCTTCTTATGCGCTCCAAGATGCACAAGAGAAGTGTGTGAGTGTGTGTCCAAATGAGAGGAACCTAYCCTCTATTTATACACAACAGTTTCTCTTGAAGARACATGACTCTTGACCTAACTAACCCATAGAATGGGGCCAACTAGCCACAATGGGGCTTTTTACAATTATAAGTAAAATACCAATAATATAATAATTTATCTTGAGCTGACTTGTACAATATAATTATAATAACCTTTTAATGGTTCGACTAAAACAAATATACAAGAATATCTTATGTAGTTACACCAAAAATATTAACACTCCCTCTTAACTAGGAAGGTATTCTTTCCAGACATAGACTCCAAGTCTGATACCACACGAGCTCACATCCATTGACTGTTGAACATGCGAATCTATACATCCTCGGATATCCATAGTGCAACATGACTTCACCCCATGCAACTGAGGTCTGTGGGTAGCTCTCAATAGCTACAATGTGTCCCAAGGACATCCACTCCCTGTGATGCATCAGTACCTGAACATGTGCACTCTTGTCTCAGTGCCAGCCCTTTTTCATGCTGGATGAGACCCACCAAACTCCGTGCCAACTCTTTTTCATGTTGGATGATATTTTTTAATACTCAGTGCCAACCCTTTTTCATGTTGGATGAGTTCCACCTGTCACTCCCTCTAAAGAGAGACCACACCAAGCTTGTCCCTAAAGTACTCGAACTTCGTCCTCGACAGGTGAACACATCCGCAACATGATCCTCGGTAGTCACGAACTGGAGCGTCACTACTCCCTTCTGTACCATATCCCTGATATAGTAGTATCTAATCTCAATATGCTTCGACCTGTCATGGAACACCGGGTTCTCTGACAACTTCATGCAACTCTGGTTGTCACACCAAATGCAGGTCGCCTCCAATCTGAGACCAAATAACCCAGAGAGCACATGCTGCCACATATTCAACTTCAGTCGTATTGAGTGCCACACATGATTGCTTTCTGCTGCTCTACGAGACCATACTGGAGCCAAGACTGAAACAGTATCTGGAAGTGCTCTTCCGGTCAAGAATATTGTCAACCCAATCTGAATCTGAGTATCCATACAATCCAAACTCATGGTCAGATCTATACCAAAGACCATCATCTAGAGTACCCTTAAGGTACCTCAACACATGTTTTGTTGCAACCAAATGAACCTGTCTGGGCTGCTCCAAATGCTGACTCAAGGTGTTCATAGCAAAACATATATTCGGTCTTGTGTTTATCAAATACATCAACAAGCCCACTATCTGCCTGTATAAGGTAGAATCCACAATCTCTGAAGTTGTATCCTGCAACAACTTAAGATTTGATACCATCGGGGTAACCATGGCTTTACAGTCCAACATCTCGAACCTCTTCAAGATTTCCACAGCATACTTTCCTTGATTTAGGAAAATCCCATCTGATCTCTACCAAACTTCTAGTCCCAAGAAGTAGTGCATCATTCCTAAATCTTTCATCT
>SNQJ01S0041431.1:33088-51783 GCA_010110895.2 Picea sitchensis
TTTGCTCACAATCGGAAGAGCTTTGTAGTGTAGGTGAGCAAATCTCCTATGCCATAGTTCACTGGGATTCACAATATCATGAACCATTGCGGAGTTTGAATGTCCTTTTAATTTGTAGAGTCCTCCTTCTTCAACTCCAATCAGTACTGCATCATCAAGGGTCTTTCCTCTACGCCACATAAGAACTTGACCATCAATAAATGCTACTCTAAATCCTTTCTTGTCCAATGTTGAAATTGAGAGAAGATTCTTCTTTAAACCTGGAACATAGCGAACTTCCTTCATCTTCATTGGCTTGCCCGAGTTTAACTTGTAGGAAGCTTCTCCAACACCTTTGATTGGATACTGATAGTCATCACCCAATTTCACCTTGTGAGGTGAGTCTTTATGAATAAGTTTAGATAAGGAGTCTTCATAGCCTGTCATGTGCTTGGAAGCACCACTGTCTATCAACCAAGTGTCACTTCCACAAGTAACAGTTCCAATGAGGGCTGAGATAAGAACATTATCCTCATCACTTGATTCATCTTCCTTTGCAACCTTCTTGGGAGGCTCATCATCTTCAGTTGTGTGAGCTTGATGCCTCTTACTTCCTTTCTTATTCTTAATTTCCATAATGAGGGGGCAATCCCTAACAAAGTGTCCCAATCTCTTTGACCCATCTTAAACTTCTTAGATAAAGAATGCTCCTTCTTGTTCTTTCCTTTCTTGGTGTGGGCAGCTAGGGCTTGATCTTCATCTACCATGTTTTCTTCTCTTGCAGTTGTCCTAGCTTCTTCCTGGTTACAATCTTCCCAAAGCCTACTGAACTTGGGAAGCTTCTTTCTTGAACAAATTTCTTGGATGAATGCATCCCATGACCTTGGGAGGCCATTCAAGGTAGTCATCACCATCTCTTCTCCTTCTACTGAATCACCAATGGCTTCTATCTGCTCCTTGATTTGATTCACTCTTGAGAAGTAGGAGTGAATGGTTTCTGAGTTCTGCATTTTCACATTCTTCAACTGAGATCTCAGTCATTCTTCGATTTATGTTGCTTCCCTCAAACAAACGAGTTAAGGTGTCCATCATTTGCTTTGGAGAAGATAATGATGATATATGATGGATAAGGTGGACCTTAATGGAGTCTGCAATAATCCTTTTTGCTCTCACCATGTCCTTATATTTTTCCTTAGCTTCATCTCCTTGAGGTTCTTGAACCTCTTTTATAATGAACTTATCCAATTCATGTTCTTCAAGAAAGAGGGTTACTCTGTACTTCCAGGCCCTGAAGTTATCAGCTCCATCTAGCTTCTCATCGATCTTTGTTCTGGTAGTCAACCTGCCTTCTGATGATCTTGGTTTGTCCGGAAACTGTCTCTAGACTAAAAACGGCTCCCTTTTAGGCTTCTAGATCTGCAACTGGCTTCTATTCAAGCCTATTCTGATACCAAATGTTCGAATTTTAAATTTTCTAGTTACATAATTACAATTACTTAATCCAGTAGCAACTGTAGTAGGATTATTGAAAGATAGACAATCACATATACAATAGAACACAAAGATTATCTTGGGAAACCCTCGTGGGGGAGAAAACCCATCAACCAAAATCCTCAATATAGATTCCTTCAACCAGTACAATGATGCGCTACAGCTCTCCAAGAAAGGCGAGGATCAAAACACCAAAAGAACCAATTTCCAAGACTTGTGTGCTAGACCTTCTTATGCGCTCCAAGATGCACAAGAGAAGTGTGTGAGTGTGTGTCCAAATGAGAGGAACCTATCCTCTATTTATACACAACAGTGTCTCTTGAAGAGACGTGACTCTTGACCTAACTAACCCATAAAACAAGGTCGACTAGCCACAATGGGGCTTTTACAATTATAAGTAAAATACCAATAATATAATAATTTATGTTGAGCCAACTTGTACAATATAATTATAATAACCTTTTTAAAGTTTGACTAAAACAAATATACAAGAATATCTTTCGTAGTTACACCAAAAATATTAACATATTCAAGGATGTTGTGGTAGTAGAGTGATGGAATGTTGTGAGCTACCTCATTTGAAGGTGTTGGAATGCTTCATAAAGGTAAAGTTTGGATATGTCTTCCTAAGAGAAGTTGTTTCCAATAGAACACATTGGTTGGATTGCAGAATGGCCAAGTGGAACTTGGTTGAAAAATGTTCAAACAAGGGAACAGTAGTGCAGATGAGCAGAATGGGAGCAAACAAGGCAGCAAGGATTTGAAGAAATTCAAGGACAACCAGTTACAACAAAAAAATAAATAAATAAGGAAATTGAAACAAAAATGCACTAGAGTGCATGATGCATATAATGAAGTTAGATGCATTAATAGGCATGCTGACAGTGTATGCTTGGTGCATATGGATGTGCATATGTACATACTTGGATATGCATATGGCATGCTTGTGGACTTGAAATAGTTTGTTGTTATATACATGCAATAATGACGTTATGGCAATTGAATATGACTAATGATGGATTATGTATTCAAGAAAAATGATATAGCATGGTTAAATATGTGAATGTTGTTGCTTATGACTTCCATATATGTAAAGAGCCATGAGGGTGGTAGGAATGGTGATCAAAAGGATGGAGGAGAAAGCCTACTAGCTTCTACAAATACCAGTTGATCAGGTATCATCAAGTAGGTTGATAACAACCATGCAGGTATGCATTTGGTTGCTTCTAATGCACAAATGTTGAAGGGAATTGAGGTAAAAATTCCCTTAGTTAAATTTTCAAGATTTAAATTGATATGTAATGGTCGAAGGCCTAGAGTATATAAATGTTGTTCATACTAGAATGCATTTAGTTAAAATTTAGTTGCATATTGAGTTATGATTGGTAATGAGATCATAACCAAGTCAAGTTAGGAGACATACTCTTGCTATAGCAATGAATACCCATAGAGTTTGTCATGTGTGAGACCATGAGATGGTTGGATATGGAAGGGCTATAGCACTATGTGAATGCTCAATGGTTTATCCTGTATAGCTGATGTTTGGACTGCAAAGTCTTTCCCGACATTGAAGAGCACTTAGAAACTATGTTCTTGGTGTTGTGTATGGGTTGAGGAGTAAGGTATCCAAATAGTCGGGCAAGTAATTGGGAAGATTTTGGATGATGTGTCGAGGCGTTGGCTAGACCTTCCAACTCAAAATGGTGGAATGCATCACATAGATATGTGGTATTATGTAGTCAATGCAAGTATGCATTGTCTAGATGTGGCCATGGGTATTGGCACATCGATTTTTATTTTATTGGTAATTATTTGTTGCATTATGAAAAGCCTATGGTGTTGAAAATGCATAATGAATGATAGTTGCATTATATTTAATATAAATACTAACTAAAGGTAATTGAATTGTTAGTTTGTTACAATTCTAACATCACTTTTTGAGTTGTTGAAAAGGTTACAGACATAGAATGATAATGCGCGTGAGTACTAACAGTTTGTTTGGTTGAGTGAAGGTTGAGAAAATTGCAGGTGGAGTGGTCTTGGATATGACAATAATGTAAGCCCATAATATAGACCAATATCTACTTCTCTAGCAGCCAAACATTATGAGCAGAAACCTCATGCCAGGGAAATTTTATTTTCCTGTATAAAACAGTTTTGGAAATTACAATTTTAAATTACTAACAATCTGTTTCGCTGCATGGAAATTGAGAAAATTGCAAGGAGAATGGTCTTGGAATGGAAAGGATGTAAGCCCATAAAGAAGACCGATGTCTGTTGTTGCAAGAGCCAAATGAATTATGAGCAGGAACTTGGAAGCTCATGCTTGGGAAATTATGTTTTCCTGTATAAAAAGGATTTGACATTTAATGAGTGAAACGGTTATGATGATATCCCATGATGACTATATGTGTATAATACAGATGAGATGTTGGCTATTGAGGTTGAAAGCTCGGGAAGAGGAGCACCGACAGGAAATCGAGCTCAAGCACAAAGGCATGGAACGAAGAAAGTCCAATAAACTTGTTGCAACTGGAGTTCCCGGAGTTGCAACTCTTATACTTCTTGGTCGAGTGCACTAGAGCCCTGAAGAGAAGTGGTACAGCCCAAAAGACTGCAAAACAGTGAAGGGGGTACACTTCCATAGGTTGTTCAGGCTGATGGAGAATGAGAGCTTGTTGGTTGGAATTGTTGTCGGAAATATAAAATTGTAAAATCCTTATGCAAGTTTTAGTCCAAATGCCTATCTATGCATGTTTTAGGCTTGGATTGCCTATGTATATAAGCTTTTGGGTTGGACCATCTATGGAGATTAAGGTGGAAGAGCCTAGCTTTGTAATGTTAAGAACATCAGTATGATCTTGTGCACTGAGGACAGTGCAAAAAAAGAGGGGAGGGGGAAGTAACAACCCGGTTTTAATCTTTATGAACTAGAATGTATTATGTAAATGTGACATAGGTTGGTGAGCCAGTATGTTGAATGGCCGAGGTGGCTAGAAATTTAATACTTCTATATATATTAATAAAATACATCGTTGGTTGTGGTATCCCCATTTTGTGGGATAACTAAGGAGATCATGTCTCGAGGCCCTTGGGTTGCAGATATGGAGTGCCAAGAGACCACATGACTAGCAGTGTCCACTTGTACATATGGTAGCTTGCTCTATCACCACAGTTTGGATCCATTGTCGGCACATCCACCACACCAGCTAGCTTCTGGAAGGAAGATGAGTCTTGCTCCATGCGGTACAAGTCAGGTATTGTGGTAGGTAATCACCCTAATATTTGAGGCATTTAAACATGTTGTATTTACGCTGCATTTGATGATAGAACGACTGCTTGGACGTTATGATTTTGACCCTGTTTCACCTTGGTGAGTGTCATAGATTTCCTAGTAAGTGGCCAACCTTTCGGGAAGGTTTGCAACTAAAGGTCCCTTGAGGGGTTATCGTACCATTCCCGACCATACTTACCACTTTCCGCTCATTACATGCCCATCAAATTTCCCTCTTCTAGGCCCTTTTACTTTAGTGACCCAAGAAGGGCATGTACCTCGTTTCATGGGAAGAAGAGGCTGAAGGCCTAGGGGTATGGTGGTTGGAAAAAGATAAAAGCCTAAAATACAAACCTTCCAGATGCTCGCCCAAAGAGGTCTTGAAAACAATGAAAATCTTCTCCTAAGAAATCAAAGACTTGCAAAAGCAAAATAACAATATATACATGTCCCCATTTGTTGAGGTGTGTACACTCATGCGGTGTCCCTTTCTTTCCTTGCATATGGCACTATGTGTACCTCTACCTTCAAGTGGACCTTGTGGTGTTGCCCCCCAAGCTAATTGATTTCACTCTAGGGAGTACCCAAGGTTTTGGACTATTAATTAATTAATGGCAATGAATGGGCTCGGAAAAAGGATGCATTGAAAACGAAGGTGCAACACACCTCCTACAAAGGCACCCATAAATGACATAATACGAGACCTTGTATGTCATGAAAACTCATCGACCTATGAAGTCTAAACCCCTACCCACCTCATCATCCACTACATAACCTTGAAAGGCCATCCTTGGGAGCATCCCCTACTTAAGGGTTTTGGTCTACCCAATAAGACTTTTATAACACCCCTCCCATACCTAAACTTGGTCAATTGTATAGGATCTTGGAGCATTTGTTTAATTTGATGAGGTAGTTTTGATGCACATGTTTAGGTGCCTTACTTATTAGATGTGTTTGACACTTGTCATGATATCTTTGACTTGAGATCTTTGGAGGGCGTACCCTTTTGTTTTGCAGGACCCTACTTGGTGACTAGTTTTGGGAGAACAAGCCTAGATTGGGCTTCCATGGAGCAAGAAGACGACAGGTTGGATGTTATAGGCCCGCACACCGGATCACAGAGACATGCCTTTGGAGGCTTGCATGGCATCATGAAGGACCTAACCTAGCCCCTATCACCTAAATGTTTTGCTCGAAGAGGAAAAAACGTCACTTTCTTGAGGTTTGACGTCACAAAGGGGTTAGGGTTTGGTGGTGATAGAGTTGCTCATTGACACTTGGCATCAATTCATGAAGAAAGCACGTTGACTTGAGGGAGATGGTCGTGGCGCATGAAGAGAGGGCCTTTGGAAGCCAAATGTTCCATCCCCAACCTCAACAACTTGTCACATATGCCAAAACGTTCCCTAAAGGGGTGACGTCATCTTACTTTTAGGGTTTCTAGTGTGCAAAAGTTAGTTTTGAAAGAATTATTTAGTATCATTTGTGTAAAGGGGCAAGATTAGGGTTCTGGACCCCTATTTTTTGTTTTACCCTAAAATTAAGTGGACAAACTATCTGTTAGACTTTTTGTATAAATAGAGATCATGTGAATCTCTTTTCATAACATAACTCTCCCATTGTGAGAACTACTTGGCTGAAATTTTCGTTATTCTTGGGCACTATGGTGTTTCTCTCTTTTGCAAATGTTTTATGGTGCTATCTTTTGGTAAATGGATGAGGAGGAGTGATGCACACCTCTTGGATGATTGTTCTCTTGATGCTTGTGGTGAATTTGCATGGTGAAACTAGGGTTTGATCTCTCTCTCTTGGAATTGGTTAGGAAAAATCTGCATTGTTAGTTATTTTTTGCTTTTTCTTGGTTATGGTTGTTTGAAACCCTAGGAGGTGTATGTTGGATACACCCTCCATTAAGCTTCATCTAGTTTGCTAAAGTTTACAAGTTATTTTGCAAGGGTTGCTAGGAGGAATACGAGTGTGTATACCCTCTTAGATTTCCCTAAGTTTGATTGGCATACCCTAGGAAGTAAAAGGGCTTACACCCCTAGGGTCTTTGTTGATCCAACTCTTTATTCTAAGACTCCATTTACCCAATTTTAAAGGCATTAATCTAAATATTTTGCATTGGAGAAATAAAATAGTGCATTGGGAAACGTGAATTTTTGTCATTTCAACTTTCTGCAATCTGGGATTTGTTCCTTGTGCCTTGAGCACGTTTTAGCCACTAGGGCGTCCCCTCTAAAGGGGTATTGCTTGTTGTTGTTGCAAACTTTCATCTTCATCCATTGGGACTGCAGAAAACCTAATACTCTTTCACTCATAGTTTCATTTTCAGCCGTCAAAATTAGCTAGGAGTTTGCCACCTTTATCTACCTAGTCTAGCGCAAATTTTGGGTGGATTCTTTGTGAGTTTTGATGGTTGAATTTACCGTTGTAACAACAAGTTTGCTACAGCCATAAAGCTGCCAAACATTTATGCAAACACCTTTTGTTACAGCCTTCTTTCATTGCTAGAGTGTAATACTATCTTACTTGAACTAATCTAGTTGTTTCTAGTTTATCTCTTGCTCTTTCAACTAGGCTCCTAGCAACTTGTTTCCAGCATTCTTTATCATTTTCATTGCTGATATATACTGTTACTAACTGTTTCAATTAGGGACACCAAGCTTAACTTGCTTGTCCATCATATACTTGGGCTTGTATTGTTGTTTTTCTTGTGTCTCGGGCAAGTGCAATCAACATTTGCAAGGTCTACTACTTCTTGGCAACCCTTGGCTACCATCAAGACTTTGCTCAAGCACTTCTCCACACATAGAAACTTGATCTATAGGGGCATTCAGTCATACATCACACTTTCTATCCCATTCCCCCCTTGAGGTAATCACTTCACCTCGAAAGTGACAGGAACACCTATCTAAGGTGACAGTGGGTAGGTGCTCTCATAGTTCTCGCTATTTGGTGGTTGGGTCGGGCTTTGCCCAACCTACAACTTGTGCGATAACATTTTGGCGCCGTTATCGGGGAGGATTTTGAATCATCTTCCGAACCCTAAACGACACTTTGGCAAGCTATCCCAAAGCCTTTACCCTAGTTTGCCTAGCGACTCCACCTAAAGGACGTGCCCTTTCCACCTTTGATGAGCTCTTCTTGAAGCTCATCGGGCGACTCCACCTTCCAAGAACCCACATTTCCCCTTTTTCCCCTTTCATCCTTTGATGAGCCTTGTTCTCATTTGGCGACTCCATTGAGGTATTACCTAAGTAATGGAACTATGGCCTAATGGGACTTACCATGGGCATTCCATAAGGTGTACCCTTCCATTTATGTTCAGAATATCCCCAGATATCTTAATCATTTCCCTACAGGGTGGAGGGCAAGTTTCCCTAATTTTAATGGTGATCCAGCTCTAGCAATGACTCATGTCGTCAATTATATGAAGTATGCTTCAAGCCTAAATGTGTTATATGAGGATGTGTTGATGAAAAAATTTGTATCTTCACTGGAATCAAGTCAAAGGAATTGGCTTGCACACTCATGTAATCCGAAGAGCATCCCATCTTCTACCAAGCTCATTGAAGAATTTCTCAAGCATTATCAACGAGCTACCTAGAATTTGCAAGATACTTTCCAAGAGCTCAAACACGCTCTTTGCAGAGAAGGTTTTCGGGTGGATGATGAGACAATAGAAGAAGAAACACTTGAAGAAAGTTACCAAGAAGATCTTGATGAAGTTTATCATTTTGTAGATCTGGACGAGGCATTTGATGAAGATAAAGTGTTTATATCTGCCCTTCCACTTGATGAAGACATCCAGGCTTCTGCTTCTCCTGCACATCAGGAAGAGATCATGACGAGTTACAATCCTATGGAAAACTTTGATGATGCTTTGTTCCATGACTGTGGAAGTGAAGAAGTATTAGAGCCCTCGGATACAACAGATCCTTTTGAAAAAAGGCAAAGAAAGCACTTTGCAGTAAGGATCAAGCCTCGTGTAATGAAGAAGCGATGGCAGAGCGTGCCCATGAAGAGAAAAAAGAACCATGATGAAGCACAACATGTTGAAGAATCATTATATTTTCTCTCGCCTGATGAAGTTGAGGTTGTTCAGCAATGCTCTCCTCATGTTCATGAAGTTGAAGAAGCAACTAGCCTTAGTGATGAAGACTTTGAAGATCTTGTTGAAGCCACCCCAGCCTCTGCTCTTCCTGCACACGAAGACTAAGAGATGGTCATTTTCAGTCATGCTAATGATCTTATGAAAGAACCTTTGGATATGGTTGATGAGCATATAGACACTTTCATACAAACTAGCAAACGCAAGTGGGATTTTGGTCATCTCATTTTTTATAGAGACCCCATTTACGATAATGAGGGTAGCCCTCAAGGAAAGGGGTTTGAGTTGTCATCTTCAGAGGACAACTTTTCGTGCATGTATGATTCATATGTTTGGCAGCATTTTCGAGATGATTTTCAGTCATCCCTTGGGACTTGTGATGCATATACTTTTGGGGATGCAGACTTGTTGTATGAGGACTCTCAGCCACCTACATCCCCAATTCTGGACGAATACCAGGACGTAGCCATCTCAGAGAAATCAGATCTTAATTCAACAAAGAGAAAGTATTTTCATATTGGGGATTTTTACAATGATTCACAGATGAAAAGGCAACGTTTTTCTTTCTCTAGACCTGAGCTTGTCCCTTACCTCTTTCCTTCTTCTCGAAGAAATCATGAGGTCTTCCTGGGATCTCTCATATATTCTCGGTCTTCAAGAACCAGTGATCATACTAACGGAGATGAAGATGAGCCATAGCCTACACATGGTAGCCCTTTTCAGAGATGGATTGATCAGACTTGTGGTTAAACCTTCAGGAGGCATGATCAGGCTAATGATTTATCTTTCCAGCAGGATTTCCTCCCTCCCACCCATCTCTCTTCATTTTATTTCACGATTGATTATATATCTATTTATGCTCATGATCATTACGTGCTTGACTTATCTTTGTTGTTTGACATAATTAAGCACAGGGGGAGATAATTTGACGAGATAATCAACTGGTTGCACTAGTTGTATGACTTCACCTGACATCACCAATCGCTTGATCTTTAGGGCCCCAAGGCCCCAGGTAAGTAGGTAGGTCATCTTGCTTTCCTTGCATTTGCATCTTGATTGCTCATCTTAGTTGAGATGCATTTCATATTTCATTTTTCTCTACTTGCATATTGATTTCATGCTTAGGTTAGAAAGTTTTAAAAAATGCAAAAAAAAAATTCTAGATTAGTTTTCATTTTTGGTTTTGATGTATAGAGATGAAGGGTCATAGAACCACCCTAGATTTTAAAGTTTTTTGTTTCAGTTTAGGCACAAGTCTACCAGAATATGTTGCGGTTCTCATGCACTCTACGGCGAGCACGTCCCCAAGTAAGAGCCATATGTTTTCCTCATTTTGTGGAATAACTAAGGAGATGATGTCTTGAGGCCCTCAAGTTGCAGATATGGAGTGCCAAGAGGCCACATGACAAGTAGTGTCCACTTGCACATATGGAAACCCGCTCTATCACCACAGTTTGGATCCATTGTCAGCGCATCCACCACAGCAGCTAACTTCTGAAAGGCAGATGGGTCTTGCTCCATGCGGTACAAGTCACATATTGTGGCAGGTAATCACCCTAATCTTAGAGACAATTAAAGATGTTGTATTTAAGTTGTTTTTGATGATAGAACATCTACTTGGACGTTATACTTTTGACCTTGTTTCACCTTGGTGAGTGTTATAGATTTCCTAGTAAGTGGCCAACCTTTGGGAAAGGTTTGCAACTAGGGGTCCCTTGAGGGGTTATCGTACCATTCCCGACCATACTTACCACTTTTCGCTTATTACATTCCTATCCTATTGCCCTCTTCTAGGCCCTTTGACTTTAGTGACCCAAGAAGGGCATGCACCTCGTTTCATGGGAAGGAGTTGAAGGCCCAGGGGGATGGTGGTTGGCAAAAGATAAAAGCCTAAAATACAAACCTTCCAGATGCTCGCCCAAAGAGGTCTTAAGAGCAATGACAAGCTTCTCCTAAAAAATAAAAGACCCGCAAAAGCGAAATAACATTATATACATGTCCCCTCTTGTTGAGGTGTGTACACTCATGCGATGGCCCTTTCTTTCTTTCCTTGTTGAGGTGTGTACCTCTAGCTTCAAGTGAACCTTGTGGTGTTGCGCCCCAAGCTAATTGATTTCACTCCAGGGAGTACCCAAGGTTTTGGACTATTAATTAATTAATGGCAATGAATGGGCTTGGAAAAACGCTGCATTGAAAACGAAGGCGCAACACACCGCCTACAAAGGCACCCATAAATGAGATAATACAAGCCCTTGTATGTCATGAAAACTCATTGACCTATGAATTCTAAACCAATATCCACCTCATCATTCACTACATAACCTTGAAAGGCCATCCTTGGGAGAATCCCCTACTTGAGAGTTTTGGTCTACCCAATAAGACTTTTATGACACCCCTCCCATACCTAAACTTGGTCAATTGTATAGGGTCTTGGAGCATTTGTTTAATTTCATGAGGTAGTTTTGATGCACATGTTTAGATGCCTTTTTTATTAGATGTGGTTTACACTTGTCATGATATCCTTGACTTGAGATATTTGGAGGGCGTACCCTTTTGTTTTGCAGAACCCTTCTTGGTGACCAGTTTTGGGAGAACAAGCTTAGCTTGGGCTTCCATGGGGCAAGAAGCCCACAGGTTGGATGTTATAGGCCCGCACACCTTTTCACAGACACATGCCTTTGGAGGCTTGCATGGCATCATGGAGGACCTATCCTAGCCCCTACCACCTAAACGTTTTGCTTGAAGAGGGCAAAACATCACTTTTTATCGCACAGTTTGTACTTGGATGTAAAGGAAAGGTAAATGAAGACTAATTGACGCAACGGGAGACTATCCTATCACTGTCACCTCAATAAGATGTCCCTTTCTATCTAGGGTGGTAGGCCCAGGGGGGACGTCCCCGGTGACCTGGGGTTTTGAGAAGGCAAAGGTTTAAGGCTAAGTAAAAGTTTCCCTCTCACAAGTCACCACCGATCAGAAAGTCCGGCTAAATAGCCAAATAAGATAATAACAACCAGAAATGTACCTGCCTGGAACAAAGCAACAAGAAACTATATTTGCAAGATCACTTGTTGGTTAGTACTTCATATAATTGGAGACTTTCTCAAATAAGGCAATTGACTAATAGATTGATGAAGCAAATCAAAAAGATGTATAGTAGCAGTAATCGCAATACGTCACTTCAACAATAAATGCTTCAAAATGAGCAAGAATGACTAATTATCAATATCATAACACCAACATTCATCAAAAGCAAGTATGCATTAATCCTTTCAATTGCTTTAAAGAAGGTTAAAATGTTGCAAAGTATAACTATAACAAAAATGGATAATAGCATCAATAGGGTTAGCAAGTCAATCTAAACTAGGGTTAGAAGGTGTTAGTAATTGCTCAAAGATTTGGATGTTTGTAGGTTGTGATCAAAACACTCAAGTAAGAAATCTTAGACTAATGCATTCATAGGGAAAATGGAGTCAACAATTAGCAACAAGAATTGAAGGAACAAATGATAATAGTATGGCTAAAGACAAGAGAAATTTGATGGATGAAGTGTTGGTAAGCAAAGGCTTCAACCATCAAACCCTAGGGGAAACGGCCACTGAGGTGTAGTAACCCTAGGCCTTAGTGTGTTTTCCTCCTTATTTAGCTCAATGACAAAGTAAAAACGGCTAAGGTGAGGTACAAGGGTCGGGTGTTGCAATGGCAAGGCCCTAGCAATGTCTTCAACACCAAAAATGGCTCATTGGCATAATCTAGTAGGGAATTAAAATAAGGACACCAACATATGCTTATTTCCTAGGGTTTATTTCAGCAATTTCATTAACAAAATGCAAGTAAAACACTATAACCATTCAAGTAAGGGAAGCATTGCAGAAATTCACTTACATTTACCAAGTATTCATCAAGCCAAACCCTAGTTGTAAACCTTCCACCACGAAAAATGCCAAAGATAACCAAAATAAGCCTCCGTCAACAAGTGCGCACTAGAATTTAAGCCAATAACCCTAAGAAGGGCGCAAATTTCAGACCTCACACAAGTGTGAGTGAAAGATGATCCTAAAGAGAGAGTTTTAGCTCTCTATTTATACAATAGCAATGACCTTAATTTAATTTTTAGGTCACAAAAGGCCGACATGGCCAAAAATACATAATAATATTGTTTTACATTAAATGTCATAATTAAAACCCTAATCAAGCAAAAGTGATGACGTCATGCCCTTTTAGGGTGACATTAGGCCCCTTTAGGGCAACGTTGGCTTCCTGGAGCAAAACATTAGGTCTCCTTGGGCCTCCGGAACCTACCACACGTGCCACTTGGCAGATAACTGCCTCCCAAAACCTCCACAAGTGTTGGATGACATCATAGGTGTCCTGGGTGACATCATGCGCCTTCCAAGGCCAACGTCCTGGTGGAAAGTGCACAACCCCCCTAGGTACAAGTCTACTAAGCTACTTCTAGTGGAACGTCCTCCACTGCTTCGATGCAAACCCTCTGATCTATCTATGCCCCCTGCTGGGGTCTCAGCATCCATCTAATGGGCTTCCAGTCCCATGGAGGTCCGAACTAATCATCTCCCCATGTGTACCTATCCATAAGGGTACTTGTCCGTCGGGTATGGTCCTGCACATCAACAGATACGCCCTCCATGGGCTCATAAGTCACAGGGATCATAGCAATGTCAATCACATCTAATCATCGAGTTTATTAAACATGTGCATAAAACCCCTTTTACCCGGACAAGTGCTCAAAGACATTATACTAATCTACAAGCCAAGTTCGGAGGAAGTGACAGGGCGTCCTATTGGGTTAATGCTCACTGGATGTGGGGTGTTTCCGGGAGAGATCAAATCTAAGACATGTGAGTGGGTGTAGTGGATAAGGGATGTCTAGGCAAGGGGTGCAGTGATAGCAGGGAAATGCATGGCTTACCTGTGGGTGTCTCTGTAGAGGGTGAGTTTCACCTGTCATGTATGCAAATGTTTCCAAGCCCATTGATGCCTTTTGTCTTTTTCTTATTGCTTTTTCTTCAAGAAGCTGGCTAGGGGACACTTCCCTGCGTGGTGACCAGTGGTGGCAATGTTACCCACAAGCATTTCACGGAAATGAGAAGGTTGGCTCGTGATGAGACCCCTTTCTCTTGGCTATGCAACCAAGAGCCACTACCCTGGCATGGTGACCAACTGCTAGTAGTGTCATACCGCTAGATGCCCATAGACCTAATAGGTTGGCTCGTGATGAGACCCCCTATCCTCTAACCAGGTCTTGTTTTATTATTTTTATGGGTCCCTCTGTTTCTTGTTGAGAAGCTTTTTACTGCTTTCTCGGGGATACCTGGGCGAAGCATCTCGAGGTTCATTCTTTGGCTTCTATCTTTTGCCAACTACTTTTACCCTCTGGGCCTTTAGCCCCTTCTTCCCACAAGGTAAGNTTTACCCTCTGGGCCTTTAGCCCCTTCTTCCCACAAGGTAAGGTGCAACCCTTAAATATTTGGCCAACCCAATGCCCAGACCAGTGTAATGGGATGGATGAGCGGGAGAAAGATGGAAAGTGGTAAGTATGGTGGGAGCAGACAATGGCTTCTCATGAATCCCCCCAGTGCCAACTCAAAACCTATGGGCACAAGCTTACTAGGGCATCCTGTCATTTCCCCCAGATATGGTCAAGTGAATAGGTATAAGATCCAAGCACCTGTTAGAAACAAAAAGAATCAAATGCACGTATTCAAAGGTTTTGAGGATCAGAGTGACACATACCATGATACACGGACTCATTACCTCATGGAGCAAGACCCCCTTCTGCTATAGGACCAGGCCGAGGTGATGGATGTCGTTGTTGCTAACAAAGTGGAGGCATTGAAGGAAGAAAAGATGGGCCCTCCAGGGCCATGCTCAAGTCAATCTGGCTCTCGATACTCCATGTCTAGGACCTGTGGACCTCGAGGCATAATCTCCTTAGTTATCCCTAAACTGGGGATAACACACTTGTCATGATATCTTTGACTTGAGATATTTGGAGGGTGTACCCTTTTGTTTTGCAGGACCCTGCTTGGTGACCAGTTTTGGGAGAACAAGCCTAGCTTGGGCTTCCATGGGGCAAGAAGCCCACAAGTTGGATGTTATAGGCCCACACACCGTATCACAAAGACATGCCTTTGGAGACTTGCATGGCATCATGGAGGACCTATCCTAGCCCCTACCACCTAAACGTTTTGCTTGAAGAGGGCAATACATCACTTTCTTGAGGTTTGACGTCACAAAGGGGTTAGGGTTTGGTGGTGATAGAGTTGCTCATTGACACTTGGCATCAATTCATGAAGCGAGCATGTTGACTTGAGGGATAAGGTCGTAGCACATGAAGAGAGGATCTTTGGAGGCCAAACGTTCCATCCCCAACCTCAACGACTTGTCACATATGCCAAAACGTTCCCTAAAGGGGTGACGTCATCTTACTTTTAGGGCTTCTAATGTGCCAAAGTAAATTTTGAATGAATTATTTAGTATTATTTGTGTAGAGGGGCAAGATTAGGGTTGTTGACCCCTATCTTGTGTTTTACCCTAAAATTAAGTGGGCAAACTGTGTTAGACTTCCTGTATAAATAGAGATCATTTGAATCTCTTTTCATAACATAACTCTCCCATTGTGAGAAGTACTTGGCTGAAATTTTCACTATTCTTGGGCATTATGGTGTTTCTCTCTTGTGCAAATGTTTTATGGTGCTATCTTTTGGTGAATGGATGAGGAGGAGTGATGCACACCTCTTGGATGATTGTTCTCTTGATGCTTGTGGTGAATTTTCTTGGTGAAACTACGGTTTGATCTCTCTCTTTTGGAATTGGTAAGGAAAAATCTGCATTGTTAGTTATTTCTTGTTTTTTCTTGGTTATGGTTGTTTGAAACCATAGGAGGAATATGTTGGATACACCCTCCATTAAGCTTCATCTAGTTTGCTAAAGTTTACAAGTTATTTTGCAAGGGTTGCTAGGAGAAATACAAGTGTGCATACCCTCTTAGATTTACCCTAAGTTTGATTGGCATACCCTAAGAAATAAAAGGGCTTACACCCCTAGGGTCTTTGTTGATCTAACTCTTTATTCTAAGACTCCATTTACCTAATTTTAAAGGAACTAATCTGAATATTTTGCATTGGAGAAATAAAATAGTGCATTGGGAAACGTGAATTTTTGTCCTTTCAACTTTTTGCAATTTGGGTTTTGTTCCTTGTGCCTAGAGCACCTCTTAGCCACTAGGGCGTCCCATCTAAAGGGGTATTGCTTGCTGTTGTTACAAACTTTCATCTTCAGCCATTAGGGCTGCAAAAAACCTAACAATATTTCACTCGTAGCTTGCTTTTCATCCGTCAGAATTAGCTAAGAGTTTGCCACCTTCATCTACCTAGTCTAGCACAACTTTATGCTTAATGATTCTTGATGAATGTAAGTGAAATTTCTGCAATTCTTCTTCATTGAATGGTTATAGTTATGTTTATCTTGCATTTACATTGAGATTATGAAATTGCTTGCTTGAAACCCTAGGAAGTCTAGCACATGTTAATGTCCTAGCTTTAAGAGTTTTTACTTACTAGAATTTGCCAAGAAAGTTGATTTCCTTGAAGCTATTGCTAAGGGCCTTGCCATTGCAACACCCTAGCACTTATTGCTTCATCGTAGCCGCCATTTGCTTCATCTTTGAGTTAAAGAGGGAGGAAAATTAACTAAGGCCTAGGGTTACCTACACCTTAGTAGTTAGTTTCCCCTGGGGTTTGGTGGTTGAAGCCTTGGCTTACCAACACTTCAACTATCAACCTCTCTTGTCTTTGGCTCTCCTATTATCATCCTTTTCCTTCAACATTTGCTGCCACTTTATTGACTCCATTTTCCCTAAGAAAGCACTAGTCTAAGTCCTCCCCTGAGTAATTGATCAACACAACCTTCAAAACCTACTCTTTGAACAACCTACTAACACTTTCTAACCCTAGAATAGCTTGACCTACTAACAACATTGTTTATGTTCCTAAAGTAAGCTACAGCCATTAGATGCAGCATTAAAAGCTCATAAAAGCAATTGTAAAGGCTGAATTATACTTTGTCTTATGTGCTTCTATCAAATCCTAATGTTATGACTTCAATGGTTAATGGTTTTCATTCATTTTGAAGCTATTTTCAAGACATTTTATGTGAAGTATTGCTCTATAAAATTGTTGTTATAAGATCTTTGTTTACTTCATTATATTCAGCAAATTGTTTTTATTAAGAAAGTCCATGGTTTTATGAAGTGCTAACTAGCAAGTATACTTGCAAATATATAGTTTTCTTGTTGCTTTGTTCCAAGCAAGTACACTTCCGACATATTATCTCTTCATTGGTTATTAAACCGGACTTTCTGATCGGTGGTGACTTGTGAGAGGGGGTCTTTACCTAGCTACTTTGACTTCGCCTTCTCAAACACCCAGGTCACTGGGGACGTCTCCCCTAGGCCTACCACACTAAATAGAAAGAGACATCCTATTGAGGTGACAGTGATAGGATAGTCTCTCGTTACGCCAATTTGCTTTCCATTTACCTTCTCTTCTATCAAAGTACAAATTGTGTGATAACATTTTGGCACCGTTGTCGGGAAACACTGAGTCAATATTCCTCAACGATATTTTTTCGGTAAGCCTTATCCAAGAACCTTTGTATTACAAGCTTACCTAGCGACTCCACTGAGGGTGATTCCCTCATCCCTTTGTTAGTTTCAAGAAAATTATCTGGCGACTCCACTAACATTTTCCTAGGTGCCACCTTACTCTCAATTCTGTGACATTTCCAAGTTATGGGATCATGGCATCCTAGGAACAAGTATATCCAACTATTGATTTCAAAAGCCTTCAAGGATATCCGACTTGTTTTGATACAAAATGGTCAAGCAACCCTCCAAGAATTGAAGGGGGCCTCCCAATTGCTCACGTTGTAGAATTCTTGAAGTATATAAGCGAGATAGAATTGGGAGGGGAGAATGTTCTGGTAAAATTATTCATACTTTCTCTACCATCCTTTTTGCAAGATTGGATTGGTTTAGGGGTTGTTGCAAAGATAGGGGTATATCATCTTCCGTACACCTCATCAGTAGGTTTATTGCATTTTTCAAACCACAATGCCAGACATATGAAGATGCCCTTCAAAATCTCACAACAGCCTTAGAGAACGACGGATTCACAAATGAGATTGTAGAAGACCTCAGGGATGTATATCATGTTCAATGCCAAGAACCTTCTAATATAAAAGAAGAGATTTATGAAGAAAATCGTCAACCCCTTGAAGAGGAGCAAGATTTCTCCCATGATTAGATAGAATGCAGTGTAGATATAACTAGAGAAGTGAATTATCAGGATGAAGAACCGGTAACCGCTCCTCAGTCCGATGAAGCTCTCCAAGATCCTATCTCCCCTGCACAAGACGAAGATAATGAGATGAGTCATTTTCCTTTTCAGTTTTTTGATGATACCCTGTTCTATGATTCAGAGAGCGAAGAAGAAATGGAACCCTTGGACAAGCTAGATCCTCTATATCTCAAGGTTGAATATGTAGGAGGCAGATCTTCCATTTGATGAACTTATCCAAATACTTGAAGCTCCTACACAGGAAGGATTAAGCAAGGTGAGTTATTTCCCCTTCCAAATTTTTAATGATTCTTTATCTTATGATGTGGAGAGTGAAGAAGTATTGGATGTTTTAACCCCTTCATGTTATAATGAAAATGATGACTTTGTTGATAATATTGATGAATTCATACATGTCGGGAAGCGTAAATGGGATGTGATTTGATATGATGGGGATCCCATTTACAAGATTGAGGAT
>SNQJ01S0041432.1:8534-20740 GCA_010110895.2 Picea sitchensis
GGGGGGGGGGGGGGGGTGGATTCTGGTAAGACCTAGTGGTGACATGTGTCCCAGTGGAAAACACTTTTCCCACACCCCACCTCATTAAAGTTAGGATGGACGGGGGGTCGAGAAAAATTTACAGACGTTGATTTTAATTTTTTGGATATGTGCGTAAGGTGCATGTTTTTTGTTTTTTATTTTATTTGTTTTATGGTTTTTGTTTTTTGTTTTGTTTTATTTATTTTTATTTAATATTGTTTTGTTTTATTATGTTTTAAGTGTTTTTTATTTTCGTTTTTGTTTTATGTATTTTTATATATGTTTTAAATGTTTTAATTATTTAGTTTTGTTTTTATTTGTTTTTTATTTTTGTTTTACGTCTCTTTTATTTTATTGTTTATATGTTTTATGTTTTTATATTGTTTTATGTAGTTTTTATTTATTATATGTATTTATTTTTTAATTTAATTATTTGTTTAATTATTGTTAATTAGTTACAAGCCTAGGTTTTAATTATTAATTAATTAATTTATTGTTAACAACCCTAACCTAGTTTTACTAATCTAATTAAATTAACTTTACTAAGCTAATTAATATGAACAATACCACTAACCATTTATTATTAGCCTATTGTTTTTTATCCTAAGCTTGTTTATTCATGTAGGGACGAAATTGGCAGAGGGGTGAAGAAATGAAGGGTGCAACAGGGTGAAGACAGATCGGGTGAAATGGATGGATGGAGAAGTGAAACCAATTGATCCCAGCAAGCCATATGTCTTCATCACGAGAGCAATGCCAAATATATAGCTGAGGAATCAAATCACCTATGATTATAGGACACCAACACCTTGCATTTTGAATATAGAATTTTCTCTTTATCTTTTTATCAAGCTACATAAACCTTGGGAAATCAAGCCTCTTTTTATAATGGGATTATGAGGCATGAAATGGAAACAAATAAATGACAGATGGAATATGTTATGTATGGTAAGGGATATAGAGACCTTACCCCTATTAAGGTCCATTGGTAGTACAACTTTTCCCGAGAGTGACAACACTTGCCTAGGAGATGATGATGACTACCAAGGTGAAACAAGGAAAAAAGTATAAATTCAAAGCATCATGATTCATTAGCCAATTCAACCCATGATCAACATTTTCATGCCCAAAACATTGACATTATCACTCTATATGAAGTATCATAACATTGTACCTTAACGTGTAATGCACCATTTCATATGATGTGAGTGAATTGAGCATGTAATGGAAGACATCTGCGAGCAACTTTCTATGGAGAATCCAGAATGTCATCATCAAAAATACTATTTGTAATGTGGATCATGGAGAAAACATCTCCTCTAGTTACCCATAGGTGTGAGGGGGTAACAAGAAGCTACACCTAGAGCTAAATCAAAAGAACCAAAAGAAGAACATGGTAACCATGGATTCAATCAACAAGGTATAGAGCATCTCAGAGGTAGATGAAAATATTGTCTGCATTGTAACAATGTAGAAGGAACTGAATTTGAGTAGCCTCCATCTCAAATAAGAGAAGGAGATGACTAAAATCTTCCATATTAAGATCCAAGTAAAAAAGAAAAATGTGGATGCTCTATTTAATTCTAGTTCATAGATCAACCTCATAGTATAATATCTAGTTAGAAAGCTTGTATTGGAAGTTCATGACCATCCTCTCCCATATCCATTGGGATGGATAAATAAGGATGTAGATCTCAAGGTCACTAAGCAGTGTAAGATCAAATTTTCTATAAGTGAAAACTATATTGATAAAGTGGAGATAGGCATAGTACCTCTTGATGTGTGTGGTGTAGTGTTTAGAATCCCCCACATGTGCATGGGGATGCAATATTCATGAGGAGAGAAAACCAATACTCCTTGATAAAGGATGAGAATTTTTCCATCATCAATGCACACAAAGATAAATCTAATATCTCTTTGGTAAGCACTAACCAAGCCAAGGAATTGATTAGTGCTAGTAGGAAGTTTGTGTAACTCTTCTTAAGAGAGAATAAATGAGGAGACACATTAATCAAAGTAAAGGAATCTCTGGAGTGATGTAATAAAGTGTAGATATATTGGTTTATATCTCTACTTAGGAAGATAATATCTCACATCTTGTGCATGTGTTAGAGATCCTGAAAAAACATAAACTGCTAACAAACCTTAAGAAATGTGAACTTTCTCAATAATCATTGGTGTATTGGGGTATGCGATTAGTGTAGGGGAAATCAAGATAGATCCCACAAAGATAAAGGCCATCCTTAAGTTTTATACTCCTACCAATTTCAGTAAAATTATGAGTTTTTTGGGGGAAACACAATACTTATGAAAGTTTATAGCATCCTTTTCAGTGGTTGATGCACAACTCCATGCCATAATAACTAGTGGTAAGAGTTTCAAGTGGGAAAATAATCAACATAAATATTTTAAGAATATGAAATGAAATATTAGTCAATATGCAAGTGGATATGTTATGGGAGCTATCTTGATTCAGGGAGGTACATTGGTATGCTATCACTTTAAAATGTTCCAATGAAGAGTCTCGAACTACCCTACATATGATATGGAACGAGTCTATGCTCTGGTTCAAGATGTTGAGAAATGGAAGCACCTTTTGATAGCTAAGAAGATCATCATTGACACCGATCACTCTCCATTGTAGTATTTGTAGGCCCATAACAAGATTCAACAAACAAGACACTATAAGTGGATGGGGTTTTTACAACAATTTCATATAATCATCAAATGTAAAAAGGGAAACACTAATACATTGGTAGACATGTTTTCAAGACCACCCACATCTGTTGGTTTTGGAGCTTGATTATCTTCCTGATTCAGAGGTTTGTTTCAATCGTGCTTGGACCCCATTCCCTAACGGGGGGTGTGGGGGATCAAGGAGGGGTGACAAATTTTTTTTAGCCCCCCCTGGCAGGGGATTTATGTAACATCCCGCTCTGGCGCACTGAGAACACTTATTATTTGAGGACACTTGCTCGCAAGTGATCTGAACNATTTGTATTTTATTTTTGATTTACATCTCTTTTATTTTATTGTTTATATGTTTTATGTTTTTATATTGTTTTTTGTAGTTTTTATTTATTATATATGTATTTATTATATTGTTTTTTTTTTAGTTTAATTATTTGATTAATTATTGTTAATTAGTTACAAGCCTAGGTTTTAATTATTTATTAATTAATTTATAATTAACAACCCTAACCTAGTTTACTAATATAATTAAATTAACTTTACTAAGCTAATGAATATGAACAATGCCACTAATTATTTATTATTAACCTATTGTTTTTTATCCTAAGCTTGTTTATTCATGTAGGGATGAAATTGACGAAGAGGTGAAGAAATGAAGGGAAAGGGAATGAAAGGGTGCAACAGGGTGACGAAGGATCAAGCAAAATGTATGGAGGGAGAAGTGAAATCAACTGAGCCCAACAATTCAGATGTCTTCATCACGAGCGCAATGCCAAATAGATAGCTGAAGAATCAAATCACCTATGATTATAGGACCCCAACATAGGCTCCACCTGAGGATGACAAATATTTCAAGAGGTGACAAGAACCATAGAACTTTGAACACACAGAACAATGCTTTTATCCGTTGGGATGATCCCAAAACTTTATTTGGCAACCTGTACCTGTTCTGATCTTTCAACTGAAACCAAATCAAACTGAAGACTGAAATTTGAAATTGAGATTGAAAAAATTGTTGAAAGGGATGCTCAAAGAGCTGAGCTTATTTGCACACTGCTACCTACCCTTTACCACTGAAAATCATGCTGAATCAAATAATAGAAAAATTCCAATGAAGCCAGTCAAGTAGTTGCTGAAACAAGTGGACTGCTTGACTGTTTGTTAGCACAATCAAAATGACAACTTGACCTTTTGTCCACAGAATCAAAACTGCAAAGTGTAATGGCCACCACTGAAAACATGATCGATATTTTATACTGAACAAATATTCCATGTAGTCTGCTATGGGATTAGGAAAGACACACCCTATTTCTTGACTTTCAACAAATTTATGGTCAGAATTGGGTATGACACATATAATTTTTACATCATTATACAGTTTCTGATATGGTTGCAAATTTTCTGCTGAACTTTGAAATGAGACTCATGCTAAACTAGGCCATGCAACTGATTGCCTAATCATGTCTTGATCATAGCTTCTTTTAAGCTCGTAACTGGGGAATGAACCATGAATTTGACAACACAAGTCATCCAAAATATCAAATATTGGATCTTGCATGGACTGAGATGACTGTTTTATTGGTTCCAATACAAATTCCTAATTTTTTGTATGCTTATCATCCATGACATGATTACAATTTTTCTTCAAAAAATGAAATGAATTGAAGGTTAATGGTATAGAGTTATAATGAATTAATTCATCTTCTGTTTGAAAATCAATGTAACCCAGGGGCTGTAAATTTGGATCAAGAACAACTTCTATGTCATTAATGACATCTCCCACTGATTTAGCAGAACATTCTCCATCCCTACTATTGACAATTTGCTTATGATTTTCTCTCAGAATTTGAAATGAAGAGAAACATAAAGGCATAGATCTTTCACTTACTCTAAGATTTGCTATATTTCCTCATTGCTGTCATAATTGTTATGCAAAGGATGTTTGTCATATTTTATCTGTAACTGAGATTCCTTCTCCCAAAAGCATGCCACTGGTTTCTTTGAATAGTCAACATCTATTTCAACCACATAATCATCATCATACTGATCATACTTGGGTAGATTATCCAGGTAAGAAATTTCATCAAACATGAACATCATATCAACTGGTTGTTCCTCTACAAGTTGCGTTTGAGTGTCATATTTGACCAGATTGTGAATTGAATACATAAAGTAATCATTTTCTGGTTTATGATACCAAGGGTGAGCTGCAAAAGTCCTGGGAACAACGACCCTTTCTTGCTCTGCAACTAACGAAACATGGTGTCTTTGAACAACAAGTTTTTCTCTTATGATAATCCTGTGCAACATTTATTCCATTGTACTTGCCAGAATGTCTAGCTTCACCTTTGAGGATGTCAGATGCTCCTTTTCTTTGTTCTTTCTATCTTCTGCCTCCAAATTTGACCTTTTGATCAACGAATGGGCTTTCACACTTATTACACTATATTTAATTTCTTTGAGTGTTGTGGTGTTTCTTTCCCTCAACTGAAATTCCATTTCTGGATCAAAGGCATCTGGATAATGTAAGAGAGCTAAATCATGAGGACATTTTATATCAACCGACATTGAATGGCAGACTTGATTGAATCTGGCTGAAAATTGCTGCACTGTTTCTCCTGGCTTTCTTTTCAAGTGATCATACTCTCCTAAAATGAGGAAGGGATTCCTCTTGATCACCCATTGATCAAAGAAAACTTTCACAAACTGATTGAGATCACTGATTCTTGCAGTTGGCATATCTTTATACCATTTCTTATCTCTACTTTGCAAAGATAAAACAAAAAGCCTAATACTAACATCACTTTTTTCCACCTCAAAAAGGTCAAGATAATTTTCAAAACCTTGAATGTGTTTTTCAGTAGTGATGTAGCCATATTCTCTGTCAAATTTGGGAAGGTATTTGTAGTAATTGACAGGGAAATCATGGAGTATTAGAGGTAAGACAAGAGGCTTGTATCTATCTCGGATTTTCACTGGTGTAGGAGTATGTACATGGATCGTAACACTAGGCTTAACCTCTTGAGGCTCATCAGGTTGAACATGTTCTTCATACATTTTGGCAGTATCATCTGGATCAAGATCATGAGAAGGGAAGAAATAATTAAAAATAAAACCTATCATATCTTAGATAAACTTCTAGCTTAAATACCCGATCTTTTCAGATGGTTTGGTCATGTTTCAGGTTCTTCCTCTAGTGGAGTCTTTGAATTGGAACTGATCTGGAGTTGATTGGAGTCGCCAGGTGGATGATTCAACCTTCTTGTGTCTGATCACTGTCCATCATCAATAATCAGATCTAGAAGTTGATGTTCTTTCTGAGGAACATTCCCGAGTATGGTCACCACTATATTAACACTCTGTAATTTCTTAGGCTGAAGAAGAAATGGGCAGAGGTAACTACAAAACCACTTTGGAGTCAAGGATATAGCCCTCCAAGAATCAGAGAGGGATCTCTTTGTATGATTTAGCTTTGTTTGGTGGGAATTTTAGGCTAGTTATGATAGTATAGGGTTTGGGTTTTAGATTTTTGGTTGGAACATGAAGGGAAGGCCATTGGGTAATGGAGTAAAAAAGGTCTGATCCAATCAAGACAGGTTCTATGGAAAACATAACAGGGCAGGATAGGAACCTATGTTGGATTCTTTGAAATTGTTGAATGATATTAAAGAAAATGTGAGGAAAGAGGATTGTATCAGAGTAATTAAGAATTATAAAACTAACCCTCTAGTAGAAAACACAAAAATTATCCAAAGCCAGAAACATAGTGTACTTTAAAACAAATTATGCTTGTAATATTCTATTGAATAATTCAGAAAGAAAACAATATGTAACAGGGATAACATATTATAGAAGAAACACTTCACCAAAAATATATGCCACAAGAATCCTGAAAAAATTGACTTGTATTACTGAAATTTGATTAAAAGAGGCCATGTGAGCTGCTCTCCAATATTGATCCTTCTAACAGGTCCCAACTGATCAACCCTTTTACATTTGAATTATAACAATATATATAAAAATTATCCCCTAGGATCAGTAGGTCGAATTCAACAACCTGGCCAAAAATAGAAACAAATCCCTCAAAGTTATGAATTGTCTGCCATGAAAAAGGGTTGGACTGCTGAAAATAGGGGTCAACTTAGACGGTTTTATCTCCCCAAATATGACATATGTGAGAAAAATTAAATACTTTATTGTATATGATTGTGTCTTGAGTAAAAACCTCTCTTGGATTTTCCAAATTCATCTCCATCTTTCCAAAACATCTTCCGCAAAACATGACAAAAACAGGAAAAATAGAAAACCTGAAAAATAGTGCTCAGAGATGGCTTTGATTCTTAGAATTCTTGATACCTGGGAAACAAATGAGAGAGGTTATTTTTATTCAACCTGTTTTGGAGAAAAAACTCTCTCTTCTTTTCAAAATTCCTTCTGGTTTTCTCGAAAATTCTCTTGGAAGATAGGTGGTCAAACAGGAAAAAAAATGGTTTTTGATTTGGGGGAAAACGGTTTTTGGAGGGGGATAGTGGAATTCTGGACCCCCCCTAAGGTGGTAAGTGGTATTACGGAGGGGGGGGGGGGATTCTAGTAAGACCTGGTGGTGACATGTGTCCCAGTGGAAACCACTTTTCCCACACCCCCCCTCGTTAAAGTTAGGATGGATGGGGGGTCGAGAAAAATTTACAGACGTTGATTTTAATTTTTTGGATATGTGCGTAAGGTGCATGTTTTTTGTTTTTTATTTTATTTGTTTTATGGTTTTTGTTTTTTGTTTTGTTGTATTTATTTTTATTTAATATTATTTTGTTTTATTATGTTCTAAGTGTTTTTTATTTTCGTTTTTGTTTTATGTATTTTTATATATGTTTTAAATGTTTTAATATATAGTTTTGTTTTTATTTGTATTTTATTTTTGTTTTACGTCTCTTTTATTTTATTGTTTATATGTTTTATGTTTTTATATTGTTTTATGTAGTTTTTATTTATTATATGTATTTATTATATTGTTTTATTTTTTAATTTAATTATTGTTAATTAGTTACAAGCCTAGGTTTTAATTATTAATTAATTAATTAATTATTAACAACCCTAACCTAGTTTTACTAATCTAATTAAATTAACTTTACTAAGCTAATTAATATGAACAATGCCACTAACCATTTATTATTAACCTATTGTTTTTTATCCTAAGCTTGTTTATTCATGTAGGGACGAAATTGGCAGAGGGGTGAAGAAATGAAGGGAAAGGGAATGAAGGGTGCAACAGGGTGAAGACAGATCGGGTGAAATGGATGGATGGAGAAGTGAAACCAACTGATCCCAGCAAGCCATATGTATTCATGATGAGAGAAATTCCAAATAGATAGCCGAGGAATCAAATCACCTATGATTATAGGACCCCAACACCTTTCATTTTGAATATATAATTTTCTCTTTATCTTTTTATCAAGCTGCATAAACCTTGGGAAATCAAGCCTCTTTTTCTAATGGGATTATGAAGCATGAAATGGAAACAAATAAATGACAGATGGAATATGTTATGTATGCTAAGGGATATAGAGACCTTACCCCTATTAAGGTCCCTTGGTAGTATAACTTTTCCCGAGAGTGACAACACTTGCCTAGGAGATGATGATGACTACCAAGGTGAAACAAGGAAAAAAGTGTAAATTCAAAGCATCATGATTCATTAGCCAATTCAACCCATGATCACCATTTTCATGCCCAAAACATTGACATTATCACTCTATATGAAGTATCATAACATTGTACCTTAACGTGTAATGCACCATTTCATATGATGTGAGTGAATTGAGCATGTAATGGAAGACATCTGCGAGCAACTTTCTATGGAGAATCCAGAATGTCATCATCAAAAATACTATTTGTAATGTGGATCATGGAGAAAACATCTCCTCTAGTTACCCATAGGTGTGAGGGGGTAACAAGAAGCTACACCTAGAGCTAAATCAAAAGAACCAAAAGAAGAACATGGTAGCCATGGATTCAATCAACAAGGTATAGAGCATCTCAGAGGTAGATGAAAATATTGTCTACATTGTAACAATGTAGAAGGAACTGAATTTGAGTAGCCTCCATCTCAAAGAAGAGAAGGACACGACTAAACTCTTCCATATTAAGATCCAGGTAAAAAAGAAAAATGTGGATGCTCTATTTAATTCTAGTTCATAGATCAACCTCATAGTATAAGATCTAGTTAGCAAGATTGTATTGGAAGTTCATGACCATCCTCTCCCATATCCATTGGGATGGATAAATAAGGATGTAGAGATCAGGGTCACTAAGCAGTGTAAGATCAAATTTTCTATAAGTGAAAACTATATTGATAAAGTGGAGATAGGCATAGTACCGCTTGATGTGTGTGGTGTAGTGTTTAGAATCCCCCACATGTGCATGGGGATGCAATATTCATGAGGAGAGAAAACCAATACTCCTTGATAAAGGATGGGAATTTCTCCATCATCAATGCACACAAAGGTAAATCTAATATCTCTTTGGTAAGCACTAACCAAGCCAAGAAATTGATTAGTGCTAGTAGGAAGTTTGTGTAACTCTTCTTAAGAGAGAATAAATGAGGAGACACATTAATCAAAGTAAAGGAATATCTAGAGTGATGTAATAAAGTGTAGATATATTGGTTTATATCTCTTTTTAGGAGGATAATATCTCACATCTTGTGCATGTGTTAGAGATCCCGAAAAAACATAAACTGCTAACAAACCTTAAGAAATGTGAACTTTCTCAACAATCATTGGTGTATTGGGGTATGTGATTAGTGTAGAGGAAATCAAGATAGATCCCGCAAAGATAAAGGCTATCCTTAAGTTTTATACTCCTACTAATTTCAGTAAAATTATGAGTTTTTTGGGGGAAACACAATACTTATGAAAGTTTATAGCATCCTTTTCAATTGTTGATGCACAACTCCATGCCATAATAACTAGTGGTAAGAGTTTCAAGTGGGAAAATAATCAACATAAAGATTTTAAGAATATGAAATGAAATATTAGTCAATATGCAAGTGGATATGTTATGGCAACTATCTTGATGCATGGAGGTACATTGGTATGCTATCACTTTAAAATGTTCCAATGAAGAGTCTCGAACTACCCTACATATGATATGGAACGAGTCTATGCTTTGGTTCAAGATGTTGAGAAATGGAAGCACCTTTTGATAGCTAAGAATATCATCATTGACACCGATCACTCTCCATTGTAGTATTTGTAGGACCATAACAAGATTCAACAAACCAGACACTATAAGTGGATGGTGTTTTTACAACAATTTCATATAATCATCAAATGTAAAAAGGGAAACACTAATACATTCGTAGACATGTTTTCAAGACCACCCACATCTGTTGGTTTTGCAGCTTGATTATCTTCCTGATTCAGAGGTTTGTTTCAATCGTGCTTGGACCCCATTCCCTAATGGGGGGGTGTGGGGGATCAAGGAGGGGCGACGAATTTGTTTTATCCCCCCCTGGCAGGGGATTTAGGGGTAACACCCACAAAGTGAAATTTTGGGAAAAATTGCCTTACAAAATATTGTAATTTCGTAGTTAATAAGAACCGTCCATTATAAGGTCACATATTTGATGGTAGAAGTTATTTTAGGGTTTTTTCCCCCTAGAAGGCAACCCTCTCTTATGAGGGAATTTTATTGCGGCTGTGTATTACCGCAAATATTGTATTATGAGAGAGGAGATTGTGAGAGAAAGAAGAGGAAGTTATAGTGGGTGTGTTGTAGGTTGTATCCCTTCATTTTGATAGATAATAATAAAAAAGGAAGGACCTACAAATTTCTTTAGTGGATGTATCCCACACCGGGTGAACCACGTATATCTGTGTCTCTATTTTATTGTGTATCTTCTGTGTTTTATTTCTGCATTTTATTTTATTTTATTGCTCTGCGATCCTATTTTTCTAACAACTGGTATCAGAGAGAAAGGTAACTCATAAGAAAAGAGGGTCCCTGGTTCGAGTGGGAGCAATGGTGGAAGATGGAAAGTTTAGGGTCGAGAAATTTAATGGCCAAAACTACCAGTTATGGAAGATACAGATGGAATATTATTTAAATCAGAAGGATCTATTCCTACCATTGGGTGGAATATCAAAGAAGCCGACGAACATGAAGGATGAAGAATGGGAGGTTCTTGACAGAAAGACACTAGGAACAATACGACTTATCCTGGAAGCATCGATGGATTTCAATATTTCAAAAGAAAAGACAATGAAGGAGCTGATGAACACATTGGCTAAACTATATGAAAAACCCTCAGGGTCCAATAAGGTATTTATAATGAAGAGATTATTTAATATGAATATGTCAGAAGGTGGGTTTGTTGCAGATCATTTAAATGAATTTAATACGGTTACTAATCAACTGATTTCTGTAAAAGTGGACTTTGATGATGAGGTCAGGGCTCTTCTAATCCTGTGCTCATTTCCAGAAAGATGGAATGGTTGTAAGTAACTTTTTCTCTGGTTCAATCACTCTAAAATTTGATGATGTTGTCGGTGTTATCCTTAGTGAGAAAATGCGACGGAAAATCACATGTGAGACATAAGGTAATGCGTTAAACATGGAGAACAAGGGAATACAAAATGATAGAGGAAATGGATCAGGGAACCGTGGGAATTATAGGAAGGGAAGATCCAATTCCAAACTAAGAAAGATAAAGTGCTGAAATTGTGGGAAGAAATGATATCTGAAGAAAGACTGCAGAGCTCCAAAGAAACAAAGAGATGGACAACAGGAAAAAAATCAGGAAGCAAATGTAACATGTGATGTGTTACAATATTCTTTGATTCTTTCAATAGATAATGTTTCTGAATCTTGGGTAGTAGATTCAGGGGTTTCATTTCATGCCACACACCATAGGAAACATTTTCTAGATTATGTTCAAGGTGATTTTGGATAGGTTCATTTGGGTGATGATGCACCATGATTTTTTTTTGGAATAGGTAAGGTACAAATAAAGAAAAAGAATGGAAACCAATGGTTGTTGAAAGAGGTAAGACATGTTCCAGATCTAAGGAAAAATCTAATTTCAACAAGACAATTGGAAAGTGAAGGCTGTATATCTATATTTACAGATAAGGCGTGGAAGGTCACCAAAGGATCATTGGTGATAGAAAAAGGAGAGAAGGTAGGTACATTATATTTATGTACTGATAATACTGATTCTTCTATCTCTTTAGATTCTATATGAGTGGATACAACACTTTGGAATCATAGTTTTGGACACATGAGTGAGAAGGGGATGCAAATACTTCAAAAAAGGAATTTGTTTCCAGATCTTAAACAAATTGATTTGGATTTCTGTGAGCATTGTGTTTATGGAAAACATAAGAGAGTTAGATTTCTTAGAGTCAGAAAAGAAAAGAAGAATGAAAGGTTAGAGCTTGTGCATACAGATGTATGGGGACCAACTCAAGTATCATATTTTGGTGTCTCTCGTTATT
>SNQJ01S0041432.1:22767-58080 GCA_010110895.2 Picea sitchensis
TGCTGCTACAGAGGCTAGTAAAGAAATGATTTGGTTACATAGGTTTATGGAGGAATTGGGAAAGAAGCAGGATAATAGTAGGTTGTACTATGACAGTGAGAGTTCCATTCACATTGCAAAGAACTCAACCTTCCATTCAAAGACTAAGCATATAAAAATTAGGTACCATTTCATATGGTCCATCTTGGAAGATGGACATTTGAATTTGGAAAAGATACATACTAGCCATAATCCTGCAGACATGTTAAAAAAGGGAGTAACCAAGGATAAATTGAGTTCCTGCTCAATTTCAGTTGGTCTTCAAGCATGAAGGCGAAGATGAGAAATTTTCCAAGTCCAAGGTGGAGTATAGTCCAACAAGTACAACAACAGTGGATTTTTTTTTATCAGTCTCCCAATGGGATATTGTTTGTTGTGGAGCCTGATTATCTTCTTGATTCAGAGGTTTGTTTCAGCCATTCTTGGACCCCATTCCCTAATGGGGGGGTGTGGGGGAAATTTCCCCCCAAAAACTATCGCTAGGGGGGGTACACAGGGGGGGGGGTGACAATTTTTGTAGCCCCCCCTTGACAAGGGATTCAGGGGAAGTTCCCCCGAAGAGAAATTTTTGGAAAAATTGCCTTGTAAAATATTGTAATTTCGTAGTCAATCTGGACCGTTCATTATAAGGTCACAGATCTGACAGTAGAAGTTATTTTAGGGTTTTGTTTCCCTAGAAGGAAACCCTCTCTTATGAGGCAATTGTATTGTAGCTGTGTATTATTGCAAATATTGTGTTTTGAGATCAGAGAATTTGAGAGAAATAAGAGGAAGTTACAACAGATGTACTGTAGGTTGCATCCCTTCATTTTGCTGGATAATAATAAAAAGGAAGGACTTGTAAATTTCTCTCGTGGACGTAGCCCACAATGGGTGAAACATGTATATCTGTGTCTCTATTGTAGTGTGTATCTTCTGTGTTTTATTTTCGCATTTGTTTTATTTTATTACTCCGCGATCCTGTTTTTATAACAACATCCAAGAACACAACTTTGGGAACTCTTATGCACATGGAGCCTTTCACTCATGATGCATACAAAGAGGCATATACATAAGATGATGAATTAAAAAAGATGTTTTAGCAGCTACAAGATCAAGTTCATGTAGAAGAAAGTGATGGTAAGGAAACATTTCATCTCTAGGATGGGTTGATTTACAAGCTAGACAATATTTGTGTTCCTAAAGGTGAAATATAGTAGCTTATAAGAGAATCTTACACCTCCAAAGTTGTAGGGAATTTTGGCATTTTAGGAAGATAGTTTCCGACTTACAGAGGAATGTCTATTGGTATAGAATGCAATAAAATGTAGTTAGGTTTATTAGAGGAAACATATTTTGTTTTACCATCAAGCATAGTAACATACCATTTTAAAAATACCATTATGGGACAAGATCAATAAACATGTTATTTGAAAATGTATGGAAGCTCTTTGGGATACCAAGGACTATCATCTCAGATAGAGACACCAAATTTCTTAGTTCCTTTTGGTCTACACTTTGGGGGAAGATGGACACTAATTTGAAGAGATCTACAACCATCCATCCGCAAATAGATGGGTAGGCATAAGTAGTGAAGAATAATTTGGTTCAAATTTTCAGGGGTTATAGTCAAAAGTTTCCAAGGACTTGGGATGAAAGTTTAATTTATATGTATCACTCTTATAACAGGGCAATCCATCCTTCTACTAGTAAGTCCCCCTTTGAAATTTCTTTTGGGTATTTTCCACCTTCTCTCTTAGATGTTATATATGGACAATAAGGAGTAAGGGAAGACACCATGGGAGAAACATTGGAACCTGAAAAATTCATTCATACAATTAGGAAGATCCATTTGCAAGTAAAATACACACCAACGAATTCATTGGAAAATTACAAGGCTTGACATGATTGACATAGAGTTGAGAAGACCTTCAAGGTGGGAGATACATATTAGCTATATCTAAACAAAGAAAGGATATAGGGTTGAGAATACCTTCAAGGTGGGAGATATATTTTAGTTGTATCTAAACAAAGAAAGACTATAGGGTCCTAGTAAGAATACCAAGGCTCTGTGGTATGGGCCTTTTGAAGTCTTGGAGAAGGTGGATGGTGATGCCTATAGAATCAATCTACCCCCATATATGCACATTTACTCAACAATGACTGTGGAAAATATGAAACTTTTTAGGCCTTCCATGTTGGACTAGGAAACTGATGAGAAAACCTTACATAAGACTTATCACCAGAAGCTCAAGTAAAGGTAGCATAATATATAGTTTTACAAAAGAAGTCCAGAATGAATAGACATGGGTAACATGTACTTTGGTAGGTTGGGCTGAAAGGGAAACTTCGAAGCAAGGAAAAATGGTACTCCAGGAAGAAGGTGGAGGAAAGTTTCCTCACCTCCTTTAGTAAAAGATTTTGGGGACCAAAATCCTCACTAAATGGGAAGGTATGATTCAGAATGGATCATTATACAAATTTTCATCTATTTTGGTATTTTCTAGGTGGAAAAATTGGAGTTATTGGCTTATAGGGCCCATTTTAGGGGCATGCCCATCTTTGGTGATCCGGGGACCATAAAATTATAGATCTTGTATGAGGCATTAAATAACTATTTTTGGAGTCAAATTTTGTTAACAAAGTTCTTATCCTCGTCAAATTATTCTACACACAGAGATATTTTCAACAATGTAAATATCAACTCAGTCAGAGTTCATATGCATAAGTTATGCCTCTCGCAAGTTGACCACCGTGATTCCAAGTGGATGCCATGTCAATTCACATTACTTTCACATGTGGATCTATTCATGTGTGAAATTTCAATAAGATTTTAGACGACCCAAAACCATAACCCTAATTGAGATTTGAGGCATGAAAACACCCTAATCCTAACCCTATATAGCTATTAGACCATGTTAAACATTGGGCTCCTGGAAAAGGAAGAGGTTCAATTCTCATTCTAAATTTGTTTATTGTTACATAGTTGAGAAAACTATCTAGGTGTGGGATATTGAAGTAGCTTGGTCAACTAACTCTAATAAAATACATTGGTTGACTATCAAGCCTAGTCAACTAGTTGACTAGGCTAATCTAACATCTTAGTTGACTAGGCTCCTCTAACATCTCCTAAAACCTCAAAACCTTCTTCGTTTTGAAGAAGGGAGGAGATGGAGTTACAAAATTTTAGAAGAAACAAAATTTCAACCCAATCATGGTTTTTTGAGGTGAATACTGCTAGTTTTTGTTGATTCTATTATGGTCGATCGCTGATTCATTGAACTATTAGGTGATAAATTTGTACATGTGAGGGGAAAGTTGATTAACTCAATCCTAAAAATATTTCCAGTCCTTCAGGGCCTACTCTGCTATAATCTTTAGTCTCTTTATTTTGACCAAATAATTCATTTTTTCCTAAATTGGGGTATCTTGTATTGTAGCTAGGTTAGGGTTATACTTTTCTTGCAAATGACAGATTTGTTGATAGAAATCCTAAATGTGTTTTTTTATTCTGGTAGTTTTCATATGTGTATTATTCCCCTCCTAGAACCATTCTTTCTCTTGTGCTTGCAACTCCACTCCCACCTGTTGTTCCTGCTTAAGCTACATCCACAATGCATCCCAACGTTTGGCATTGATTGTAGTATTTCATCCACTGTCTATCTCTAAAGCTAATGATTAGTTTACCTTTAATCTATTATAGATGTTGGAATATTAAGTTGGATAGTTTTTTAAGACAATATTAATAGATGTGGTGTAACTCCCGTTTCATGTAATTGCTATTTGATTTCTTTGAAATTTTGATACTCATGATTCAAAATTGCTCCAGTCTTATTGTCATTTTTCTACTTGTTCTTAGTCAATAATATTTCTATCATCTAACCAATACTATTATTAATTGATGTATACATTCAATTGGGTCTTCTTGTGGATTGGCTAGAGCAACACCTATGATGTGTTTTGCATTTTTTCTTTTCAAATGCTACATGCTCTTTCCTCTATTTTTCATTGCTTCAATCTTTTGGTCGACCCAACCTATATTATTTTCCTTTATTTAGTATCCTCTTTATATAGCTCTTGAATCTCTAAGTCAAATGTGTTTGCTGGGACAAAATCCACCATTGCTTTCCCTTTTTTCCCTCCTTGCAACCTAAAGGTGGTGAAGAGCTTACCTTTGGCCCACTTTATCCTTTTTCTCCTTTTCTTCATTGTCTTTTTTATTACCCTTTCTCCATTCTGATTTTTAGCTCGCAATCAATTGTGCTGGAATAGTCTATTGTTTTATATTATCTATATTACGTCGAGTAGGTTTCTTGCTGTTGCATATATTTTTCTTACGGATGTGTCGATTCTTGTTGTGTTTGTTGGTTGTGGAGCCTGATTATCTTCCAGAGTTAGAGGTCTTTATTTTCAGCCATGTTTAAACCCCATGAACACTTTACACCCCAGAAGAATGTACACTCTTCCACGCGCGGGAATGTAGAGGAGGGTTACCCCCTTTGTGGGGTCTCGGGGAAAGCGGGGGTTCGGGGGCGAAGCCCCCGGAGGAAAAATTGCCTTGTAAAAGTATATTGTAATTTCATTGTAAATATGGAACGTTCATTATAAGGTCGTAGATATAACGATAGAAATTATGTTAGGGTTTTTTTCCCTAGAAGGCAACCCTCTGTTATGAGGGAAATGTATTGCAGCTATGCATTATGGCGAATATTGTATTATGAGATAGGATACTGTGAGAGAAAGAAGAGGAAGTTACAATGGGTTTGTTGTAGGTTGTATCCCTTCATTTGCTGGATAATAATAAAGGAAGGACTTGGCAATTTATCCAGTGGACGTAACCCACACTGGGTGAACCACATAAATTTGTGTCTCTACTGTATTGTGTATCTTCTGTGTTTTGTTTCCGCATTTGTTTTATTTTATTGCTCCATGGTCCTGTTTTTTTATAACAAATGGTATCAGAGTGAAAGGTAACTCATAGGAAAGGAGGGTTCCTGGTTTGAGTGAGAGCAATGTCGGAAGATGGAAAGTTTAGGGTCGAAAAATTTAATAGCCAAAACTACTAGTTATGGAAGATGTAGATGGAAGATTATTTATATCATAAGGATCTATTCCTACCATTGGACAGAGTAGCAAAGAAGACGATGGCCATGAAGGACGAAGAATGGGAGATTCTTGACAGAAAGGCTCTAGGAACGATACAACTGAGCTTGGCAACGTCGGTGGCTTTCAATATTTTGAAAGAAAAGACAACAAAGGCTTTGATGGATGCATTGGCTAAATTGTATGAAAAACCCTCGACATCCAATAAGGTATTTCTAATGAAGATATTATTTAATATGAAGATGTTAGAAGGTGGGTCTGTTGTAGATCATTTAAATGATTTTAATACAGTTACTAATCAACTAAGTTCTGTAAAAGTGGACTTTGATGATGAGGTTAGGGATATTCTAATCTTGTGCTCATTGCTAGACTGCTGGAATGGCTTGGTCATGGCTGTAAGTAACTTTGTCTCTGGTTCAAATAATTTAAAATTTGATGATGTTGTTGGTGTTATCCTTAGTGAGGAAATGTGACGGAAAAACACATCTGAGACATCAGGTAATCCGTTGAACATGGAGAACAGGGGAAGACAAAAGGATAGAGGAAAGGGCCTAGGGAACCACGAGAATTCTAGGAAGGGAAGATCCAAATCCATACTTGGAAAGATAGAGTGCTGGAATTGTGGGAAGAAAGGACATCTGAAGAAAGACTGCAGAGCTCCAAAAAAACAAAGAATTGGACAACAAGAGAGAAATCAAGAAGCAAATGTAATAGGTGATGTGTTACAAGATGCTTTGATTCTTTCTGTAGATAATATTTTTGAGTCTTGGGTAGTATATTCAGGGGCTTCATTTCATGCCACACCCATAGAAAACATTTTCTAGATTATGTTCAAGGTGATTTTGGACAGGTTCATTTGGGTGATGATGCACGATGCAAAATTTTTGGAATGGGAAAGATAAAAATAAAGCAACGCAATGGAAACCGATGGTTGTTGAAAGAGGTAAGACATGTTCCAGATTTATGGAAAAATCTAATTTCAACAGGGTAGTTGGCAAGTGAAGGTTGTATATCCATATTTATAGATAAGATGTGGAAGGTCATCAAAGGATCAATGGTGATAACAAAAGGAGAGAAGGTAGGTACATTATATTTATGTATTGGTAATATTGAATCTTCTATCTCTTTAGCTTCTACAGGAGTGGATACAACACTGTGGCATAATAGGTTGAGACACGTGAGTGAGAAGGGAATGAAGATACTTCAAAAAAGAAATTTGTTTCTAGATCTTAAACAAATTGATTTGGACTTCTGTGAGTATTGTGTTTTTGGAAAACATAAGAAGGTCAGATTTCTTAGATTCAGATTCAGAAAAGAAGAATGAAAGGTTAGAGCTTGTGCATACAGATGTATGGGGACCAACTCAGGTATCATCTCTTGGTGGCTCTCGTTATTATGTTAATTTTATTTATGATGCAACTAGAAAAACTTGGGTTTATTGCATTCGACAAAAAATTGATGTTTTTCATACTTTTAAGAAATGGAAAGATTTGGTTGAGGATGAGACAGAAAAAAATTTGAAGTGTCTCAGATCAAATAATGGAGGTGAATATTGCAGCAAGGAGTTTGATGATTAATGTTCATACAATGGGATTCGTAGAGAGAATATAGTTCCAAGAACACCACAAGAAAATGGTGTGTCAGAAAGGATGAACAAGACAATCATGGAGCGTGCAAGGAGTATGAGATTGCATGCTAGTTTTACCTTACAGTTCTGGGCAGATGCTGTAGATACCGCTGTTTACTTAATAAACAGAGGACCTTCAATCTCTTTGGATGGTATAATTCTAGAGGAGGAATGGACAGGAAAAAAGGTAAATTATTCTTTTTTGAAAACTTTCGGTTGTGAAGAATTTGTCCAAATTGATAAAGAAAATAGAACAAAGATTGTGTCTAAATACAAGAAGTGTACCTTTATTGGATATGGTGTTAATGATTTTGGTTATCGCTTATGGGGTTATGAAAATAACAAAATCATTAGGAGTAGAGATGTCATATTCAATGAGAAAGTCATGTACAAAGATCAGTTGCAGGGAAAGAAATAGGAATAAGAAAAACAAGAATACACAGTGCTTGATGAGATCACTGAAAAATAAATTCCAAAGGAACCAGAAAATAAAAATGTAAAACAACAGGAGCAACAAGTACCTCAAACACCTGCAAGTGTTGTTAGAAAATATACCAGGTTAAGTATACCCCCAGAACGATACTCTCCTTCATTGTATTATTTATTGTTGACTGATTCTGGTGAACCATAATGTTATGAAGAGGCAATGCAGGTAGACACCAAAAAGAAGTGGGAGCAAGGCATGAAAGAGGAAATGGATTCCTTGGTAAATAACCATACTTGGGACTTGGTTGGAGTTGCCTAAGGTAAAAAACCATTGTAGAATAAATGGGTTCTAAGGTTGAATGAAGAAGATGGAGGAATAAGCGATACAAGGCTAGACTTACTTGTTGTAAAGGAGTTTTTCACAAAAGAAAGGTATAGATTTTGATAAGAAATTTTTCTCTGTTGTTAAATGACAATTTGTTAGGACTATTTTAAGTCTTGTGAGGTAGTAGAATATTTGCATCTTGAACAATTAGATGTTAAAACAACTTTCTCCATGGGGACTTGGAGCAAGAGATTTATATGTAATACGAGGGGTATGAGATTGAGTGAAGGAGATTTTGGTATGCATGTTGAAGAAGAAGAGATTGTATGGCCTAAGTAAGCTCTAAAAGGCGGTGGTATTTAAAGTTTGACAAGTTTATGACAAAGCAGGGAGGTTATAGTAGATGTCATTACGATCACTGTGTGTTTTTTTCAATAAGATAGAAAATGGAAGCTATATTATCTTTCTATTGTATGTAGATGACAGCTTGTTGTTCACGGGGTCTAATATAGAAGATATAAATGTGCTCAAGAAAAATTAGCTAATTCATTTGTGATGAAAGATTTGGGTCTTTATAAAGAAAACCCTTGTTATGAGAATAACAAGAGATAGGATAAATCATAAATTGACATTGTCTCGGGGTGAAGTACATAGAGAAGGTGTTGGAGAGGTTTAGAACAAGAATGAAAAACCAATTAGTATTCCATTAGCCAATATTTCAAATTAATAAGGAAATGTGTCTAAGATATAGGAAGATAGAATACATGTTGAGTCATATTCATCAACAATTGGCGACTTGATGTATGCAATGGTTTACAAGACCAAATATTGCACATCACGATGGGAGTTGTGAGCAAGTATTGCACATGCAGTGGGAGTTGTGAGCAAGTATATGAACAATCTAGGTAAAGAACATTGGGAGGCATTAAAGTGGATTCTCAGGAATTTGTGAGGTATTGCTACTCATGCATTATGTTTTGGAGGTTCAGACACTTTTCTATAGGGATATGTTGATTCATATATGACAGGTTATAAAGACAGCAAGAGGAGCACCTCAGGGTATGTTTTTACTATAGGTGGAACAACAATAAGTTGTATTTCGAAACTGAAAAAGGTTGTTGCAATTTCAACAACAGAGGCAGAGTATGTTGCTTCTACAAAGGCTAGTAAAGAGATGATTTGGTTACAAAGGTTTATGGAAGAATTGGGAAAGAAGCAGAAGAATGGCAAGTTGTACCGTGACAGTAAGAGTGCCATTCATATTGCAAAGAAATCAACCTTCCATTAGAAGACTAAGCATATACAATTGAGGTACCACTTCATACGATCTGCCTTGGAAGATGAACATTTGAAGTTGGAAAAGATACACACTAGCTAGAACCCTGCAGATATGTTAACAAAGGGAATAACCAGGGGGAAACTGAGTTCCTGCTCAGTTTCAGTTGATCTTCAAGAATGAAGATGAAAATGAGAAATTTTCCAGGTCTAAGAAGGTTCATAGTCCATCAGATACAACAATGGTGGAGTTGTTGAGATCAGTCTCCAAGTGGGAGATTGTTGGTTGTGGAGCCTGATTATCTTCTAGATTCAGAGATCTTTGTTTTCAGCCGTTTTTATACCCCATGAAGACTTTACACCACAGAGGAATGTACACTCTTCCACGCGGGGGAGTGCAGAAGGGGGTTACCCCCTCTGCAGGGTCCGGGGGAAAGTGGGCCCTCGACGGGGGTTCAGGGGCGAATCCCCCGAAGGAAAAACTGCCTTCGAAAAGTATATTGTAATTTCATTGTAAATCTGTACCGTTCATTATAAGGTCGCAGATATAACAATAGAAATTATTTTAGGGTTTTTTTCCCTAGAAGGAAACCCTTTGTTATGAGGGAAATGTATTGCGGCTATGCATTATGGAGAATATTGTATTCCGAGATAGGATACTGTGAGATAAAGAAGAGGAAGTTACAACGAGTTTTCTGTAGGTTGTATCCCTTCATTTGCTGGATAATAATAAAGGAAGGACCTGGTAATTTCTATGGATGATGTAGCTGACACTGGGTGAACCACGTAAATTTGTGTCTCTATTGTATTATGTATATTCTGTGTTTTGTTTCCGCATTTGTTTTATTTTATTGCTCCACGGTCCTGTTTTTTCTAACAGTGTTTGTGTAGGGCGCATGCAGGCTTGAGAAGGTGATATGTTGTATTGAAGTCTTCAGGGCACAAAGATGCTATATATCATCCAAATGTATTCATAATTGTGGCCTTGCTAGGGTAAAACTTCTTAAAACACTAGTGGGCTTCTTCATTGCAAGGAAATAATGTAGGTCATGCATCTACCAGGTGAATTTCGCTCTTTTGGATGTTTTGATACACTAGGTCTTCATCTACAGGAGGAAAGTCTCTAGTATTGAAGATCCTATATATCTCATCATATATTAGGGAATGATATTATCTAGTGTGGTAGGTCCTATCAATCACTAAAACCTCTACCTGGTGGGAAGAAGATTCAGGCACAAAAGTTGAAGCAGAAGGCACCAAATTTTTGGATCTCCTAGTTGTTTGACTCACCATAGCTTGTTATTTATAACTTCCAATTAACATATTAATCATTATTTATCTAAATAACGAAAAATAATTCAATAAAAGAATTCAAAATAACAGGAAACCTCTTATTATAGTGGAAACAATGCTTCTAGGATGTTATAGGGCTGATTAATGCAGAACAAAGCGACTTCTTAGAATATGACGAACATATAATATATCAATGAGGGTTTAAGGGTCATAACATATGCATTTAATTACCCTAATGCACAAATTGAATGATTTGTGTACTACGACCAGTTCAAAACCAGAGCATCATTGCCCCATAATGTGATTAGAAAGCCCATATTTCCCAAATCTGTGTATCAGAGTGAAAAGGGGAAAAATTTGAAACTGTGGTATTTCGGAGCCATTGCTATCAGAGAAGGAATGCTGACAGAGTAATTTGCGCTTCGATACAGAGGTATTGAAGAATATTCCATTCCTAGCTTTGATTTGCATGTTGAAAGGTTAGGGGAGAAGAAAGTTATATGAGCCTTCTGAGTCGTTTCTTTTGGAGTGAAAAAGTTTAACATTGTACTCACACTTTGATGCTAAAGTGTCGAAGAATATTCCCTTTTAATATTGAATTTCATGCCAAAATATTGGGAGTGAAAAGGGTTATTTATAATTATTTCGGAGTTGATTCTATCAGAGTGAGACAATTGACCCTTTTATTCACACTCCTAAGCAAGGGAATTGAAGAATATTCCTTTTCTTATCTCGATTCCCATGAAAAAAATCAAAGTTTGAAAAAGGTTAGGGGTGAGTATTCAGAGCTTATCAATCGACATTCAAAATATTGGGGAAGTTCCACGGTTCCAATAAGAAGGGAATCAAAGAATATTCCCTTCCTCGTGAAGAGTGCTATCTTGAGAAAAAGAAAAATAAACATGTGAATGAATGTTTGTTTTGCACAACGTGGACCAATTGATGTCGACCAAGTCATAAAGTTGTCATTGTGTAAACATAATGTTTCAACATTCACATGTTTATCGCTTCACCAATGATTGATCGACATATTAATCAATAGCAAGGTAAGTTGTAAATGTGGTTCGCTAGACTGTATTCATTGGAGTTGGAAGTTGATCATGAGAAATATTACTTTGAAAAGGAAAATAGTAAGAACGGGTGCTGATATTAATCCAAAAAAAATATGAAGGTTGAGAAAGAATTGATAAGTGTAGAAAAGAGAGTGATAACTCAACTTCAAAATGCAGATAGCGGTAAAAGGAGAATAATTTCACACTGTATGAACACAAGGAACAATTTCCCTATGTCAATACCTTCCCAAGCACGTAGTAATATAATACCTTGTAAAAAAAAAATTAGTACAAGGGAACCCAATCAAAATATCTCTCAAACGAGATATTTTAAGTGGGTTGTTGTGGTGTGGTAAAAAAAATGGTGATACATTGGGAAGGAACAATTATCTCTGAACCAAAAATCAATCAGACATATCATTTCATTTTCTTATCTTCTAAACAAATTTCAACAATGTAACAATTATGGATCCCACATCGTCTAGCTTGGAAATAAAACAAAAGGGTGATCCAATACAAATGATCGCCTGCATAATTACTGTGATAAATAAAGGATGTTTCACTAATTTCTTATATACATAGGGATCCTATGGGAAGAGACACCACAACAAAGTATTTTTTGTCTGTTTATAAACTGAAGTGTGTTCCTTACCTATGTTTTCATGGCATTGTTTCCCTGCTAGAGAGACTCCATAGCCCCAAATTTTTTTCCTTGGTATCATATAATTATGACCTCATTTCCAGCGAGCGTCCATATCCCCGACGAGTTTACTTGTACTTCCCACACTGATACTAATTCTTTCGATTTCATGACGATTAAGCTTTAGCATTCACACTTTTAGATATGTAATTTATGTAATGATTTTATAACAAGGGTGAGTAGGAAGTGGGGTGACATGAGAGTTACTTTGATATGCTATTCTAAGTCAATTATTTATATTCATGGGTCCACCCACATAAGTCATAGATGCATTTTGATTTTCAAGGTGTTTTGGGAAGTGTCACTGGAATTATGCATAAGACATCTAAAGCTAGGACTCCTCCTGGATTTGTGGCTAAATTTGGCATAGTATGAGAGTGATCACATAGTTAAGGATAAATTTCAAAAACTACCTAATCTTACTAGTATGAAGTTTCTCATTAGAACAAATAAACAAGTCACTTCTTTCTGTATAACCAATAGTCGTTTAAATAAGTACCGATCATAAGGTAGCCTGATTGCTTGAACATGAAAATGAAGTTTCAAAGGAAAATGCATTAGCTTTCTTAAACAATCTTGGGTTTCTATCATCAAAGTGACTGATTGATCAATGATAATGAATAGAGAGTTATTCTGAAAAAAAAAAAGAACAAAAAGAAAATTTCAATAAAAATCAAGAAAGACAAAACAAGGAAAAGATTGACTGAAGAAAAAATTGAAAAAGGATAAAAGGAAAATTTAGAAAACCTATTACGTACAAAAATACATCACTAGAGGTGATTAGGAGAAATATATTTTGAGAAATTTTCCATTGATATGTAGCTCCTCCATTTCTCCCTCAAATGACTTGATTTTAAAGGTTCCTGGTTCGATATTCTCATAAATCTGGCAAGGGCCTAGCCATAGTTTTTGGAATTTTTTGTGTTTTCCTTTCATTTCATTTGCTTTATCCCATTTAATCACTAGGTCACCTTCTTGGAAATCTTTTTTACCCAGTGAATTTCTATCAAACCATATTTTAACCAATTCTTGATGTTGCATTAATTTTTTTTTGGATTTTCCCCTTTCTTCCTGTAACTTAAGGAGCATATTTAATCTTTGTTGCATGACTGAACACTCTTCATATTGTACAGATAAAACTGATTGTAGGGAAGGAAGGAATGTGTGAGTTGATAGAGTGGATTCTTGTCCATCCACCAAAAAGAAAGGATAATTCCCTAGATAAGTTTTGACTTTTACCCTATTGGTCCATAAAGCATTGGGAAGGGATAAATGCCAATTCTTTTGATGTTCCGTCACAATTATTTTTAGGATTTTGATCAGATTTTTATTAGTGGACTTTGCTAACCCATTCCTTTGAGGATAGTAATTTTCTAAATATTTAATTTTGATATTCTTATCAAGATCATATTCAGTCAATTTCAAAGAAGAAAAGTATTTGGCATTGTCAAAAACTAATGATTCATGAATTCCAAATCTAGTTATAATAAATGAATCAAGGAATGGTATCACCTGATTTTTGTTGATATCTTTGAGAGGTAGTTATTTCATCAATATTGTGAAGTAATCAGTAGCTATCAAGATATATTTGTGCAACTGAGAATAATTAGGATTAATATCTCCTATCACATCCAAACCCCATTGCTAGAAAGGGAATTCAATGATAATATGTTGTAGGAGGAACACATGCTTCTTCTCCTTTCCATCTGCTCTTTGACATTCCTGAAACTTTCTTGCATATACATGAGAATATTTGAACAAGGTAGGCCAGTAATAACCAGCTCTGAGTATCTTATGGGCTATAGTATCACCTCCAAAATGTCCTCCAGTGAGTCCATCATGAAGGTCTGATAGGACTTTATCAGTGCCTTCCTTTTCAAGGCATCTCAAGAATACACCATCATAATTTCTTCCGCATAATATTCCTTGTATGAGATTATATTGGGGTGATTTCGGTCTGAGGGCCCTCTTATTTTTCTTTTCCATATAATGGGGATCTATGTTTTGGGTTAGATAATACTCCAGTTCATAGTACCATTGATCATAGTTCACATGGATGTAATATAATTCTATTTCGAATAAGATTTGATCTTGATACAATGTGTCCTCTTGTGTTTCATTGCTTACTGATTTGAAAACCAGTTTGCATAACCTCTGACCTCTGACGATTTTAGCAGGATTAATTTCAAGGTCATACTATTGTAGAGCTGTTATCCCGTTAGATATTTTCTCTCCCAATTATTTTTGTGTCAAAAAATTTCTAACAACATGATAGAATACAATTACCTTGGTTTTCGACTTGATCAGGTAAGGCTTGAAATGATTTACAACTTTAAACACATCAAATGCTTTCTTATCTACTTCAGGGTAGCCCAATTCTGCTCCTTGTAATCCTCTCATAAAGGTGGCATGAAATTTGTTCCCTTCTTGGTTCTTCTAATTTAGAACAATTGTAAATGCGATGTCTAAGGAGAATGTGTAGAGTATAAACCCCTGGCTAAAGTCCGGGCTTAAAAATGCAGGATCCTATACTATTTCTACTTTGATTCTATCAAAGTAGTCCTTTTCTCTGGGTCCCCATTTAAACTCTCTATTCTTTTTGATCATATCCTGGAGAGCCTTCACTGTTTCGGCGAAGCTTGGGACAAATCTCCTCAAAACATTAATCTTCCCAAGAAAAGACTACATCGAGTTTTTGTTATGAGGAGGAGTACTTTTAGAAATTTCTTTTGTCCTTTCAGGATCAATTCTCATACCATGTTTGGAAACAATGAATCCCAAAAGTATTACTTCATCAACTACGAAAACCATTTTTTTGGGATTGAGAGATATAACATATTTCCTACACCTATTGAATACTCTTCTCAAATGGGCTATATGATCTTTTTGATATTTGGAGAAGATAGTGACATCATCCAAATAGACTACTACACAGTCTCTGATGAGGCCTCTAAAATCAATGTCAATTGTTTTTTGAAAGGTCGCCCCAAAGTTGATCAAGGCCAACACAATTTTTTTTGTATGCATATGTTCCCGATTTAGTCCTAAAAGAAGTTTTCAGTTAGTCATCATGGGCAAAACGAACTTGGTTGTAACCAGAGAACCCATTTAACAAAGAGAGCATCTCAAAACCATATACACATTGTAATATTTACTTCATTGGAGGTACTGGATCATTGTCTTTCTCTGAAGCTTTATTGACATTTTTTAAATTAACACAAAGTCTTATCTCTCCACTTTTATTCCTTACATGGAAAAAATTTGAGATCCAATGTATGTGCTTGACTGGAAAAATTATTCTGGTAGCTAAGAGCTTATTAAGCTTGGATTTTACTTGTGTCTCTAAGATTGGGTGCATCTTCCTCAATTTATGCTAAAAAGGCTTGGTTTGTGGATTCATAGGAATACCCTGTTGAATAATATTTGTGTCGTATGCCTTGAGATCATCATAATTCCAGGAAAATATGTATTTTTATTATTTAAACAAATTGATGTATGCTTGTCTTTCTTCAGGGGAACATTTCTTTCCCAAGTTAATGGTCTGGGGTATTTTATCAGATCCCAAATTTGTCACTTCAAATTGCATTGATGAGTTGTTAGTTTTACAATTTGTTACCTGCTTAAACTTGTCTTGAAGGTCGTAGAGTTTTTCCAGTCTTATCACACTTTTGGGAATGTTTTTTATCATGCTCATATTGTTTTTCTCTATTAATTGATTGAATGATACCAAATCATTTGCATTGAGTTCTCTATCATGCTGATCTTCATATATAATGGAGTCTTTGAAGGTGTCTTCTAGGTGTAAGAAACTGATAGTTTGCTCATCGTCGTCAAATACCCTCCAGTTGGTTACATTGTCCGGTATCGAAGGTCTGTAAAGAAATTCCATGGAAAATGTGTCAGGTAATAAGTTCTTAGGAGGAATAAGCCTGGAAGCTACATTGGCTAATGAATCAACATCAAAATTTAAAGAGTGAAGAACATGTCTGATATTAAATGCATCAAATAAATTAATCAAATCCCATACCTCATGTTGGTAATGTTTAAGGTGACTAGAGAGACAATGTATGTTGTTTCTCACCTGCCTTATGACAATGTCAGAGTCACCAAATACCTTTATTTTCTTGGATTTCAATTCAATTTCTTTCTTTAATCCTTGTATCAGGGCTTGATATTCAACAATATTATTTGTGCATTGGAATTCCATCCTGCATGCTATCATGACTTTATTACCACTGGGGTCTTTTAGAATGCAACCAACACTTGCACCTTCAAGAGATTTTGACCCATTAAAAAACAAAGTCCACATATTAGGGTCTCTTTTTAGATTATGTATGGAATTGATATTTTATTTTATTTCATTGTTAGTGTGGTTAGTACATTGAGAAAAAACTTCTGACTTATCTCTAAATACTAAGTTAGACTATACATTGTCATGACTATTTACATCTGTTATTTTATAGTGGGGCTCGACAATCTGGGTACAATGAAGGATTTCAGATTGTGTGTTTGATTCCACATAGGAAGAGGTATCAACACAATAAGTTCCAAAAAATGAATCACATGAATAATTACCCGGAACAAAGTGATTAAAAATTACAGGTTTGTTTGGGTCATTCAGGTTTGTCACCACATGTTTCATTTATCATTCTCTATCGATCCTGATTTGATTAGGCTTACCATTATAGGGTAGCCAAATATGTGACCAGTCTGTGGAAAAGCACCCTTTAAGTGTAGCAGAATCGTTCCTGCTCAAGAGAATTCCAGAAGTATCATGTATATTCACGACTATGATGTCAATAGTTTGATGTATCTTAGGATTTGAAGACATTTTGATCATAACATTTCTTAGCTCCCCTATTACTTTAACTTTGGTTCTTTCCAGCTATATAATTTGAATATCAGATTGTTTAGGCTTAACCTTGAGTTTCTCACAAACCTTAAAGGGAATTACATTTGATGAAGCACCATAATCAATCATACAATTATGTACATTCCTTTGAAATATCTCAAAAGTAACCAGGAAAGGGTGGTGGTGGATATGGACCTTTTCCTTGATAAGGAAGCGTTTACAACTACCTGAATTTTATGTGCATTGGAATCATTAGATGGAGAAGTTTTACTTGTCGCTTTCATTTCTCCCACATTAATTTCCTTTAATTTTTTGGAATCCTTACCTTGAAGTGTTCTAATAAAATTCTCTTGAATTTGAGGAAGCTTCATAAGCTCAAATAGAGAAATATTGGCCTTATTTCTTTTCATATCTTCCAAGAAGTCATATTCTAATTTGGTGGCAACATTAGAAGGAACATTTATTATAGAAAAAGAATTTGATTCCTTCTCGGTGAGGGGAGCATTTTTAGGAGGTTCAGAAGGGGCAAGAGTCTCAGTGGAGGCCTTTGTTCTTGTGCTTCTGGTGGTCACAATATTTTGGTACATATGTACTTATTATGATTCTTCTTCTTATCCTCCATAGGAAATGTCCCAAAATGAATTAACTTATTGATCAGGTACTTCATCAGATTCTTGGGTTTGTTCTTCTTGTTCCTCTCCATCTTCTTCTCCATCTTTAGATTCCCTTAAATTTTTAGTGGCCGAGTGTTGTAGGGATTGAAAAATATCTTCCATAATAATCCCTTTTGATGCTGAAGGTATTGTTTTTTTGTTTGGGGGAGTGCTCTTATCCTTCTTTGATTGAAATTTTAAAAAATTCCTAGTGTTAGAAGAACCTTCCCCGTTGCATTTCTTCAAATCAATCAACTCATTAGATAATTTCTTGACAATTCTTTGAAGGGATTCCATATCCATAGAATCTATATCTTTTTTTTCTTTTGAAGATTTGGTAATGGGGGATTTGGCCTTAGTCTTAGCTTTATATTTGGAGGATTATGTCCTTGGGTTCCCTTTTAGACTAGGTGTGTTCTTTTAGATTTTGAGCGCCTATTTAAAAGCTGCCTCAAGGGTAGATTTCTCTACATTTTTTACAAACATGGCCATGGACATGGGAAGAGCCGAAGTATAAAATTCAACCATGGCATCTTCAATAGTTTTGGAAGCATGGAGAATCCATTTAAGCAAGGACATAAAGTGTTGGTTGAAATCCTTAACTTTTTTGTTGGTATCCATTTTTATTCTTGAAAGATCTAAGACCAAGGTATATGACGTTTTAACTTCTACAAACTTTTTGGTGAAAATAGTCTCAAATATTCTCCAACTAGTGATAGAGGCTTCATCCAAAGAATATAACCAGGTGGTGGATTTGTTCTCAAAATTATGAGGGAATAACCTACATACAACATCTTCGTGTTGAACATTTTGGAGTCTTATGGACGATAAGAACTTATTGACAAGGTCTTCAGTTGAATCTTTTTTCTCTGGATTAGACTAGGGGAGAATATTTTTGGGGTGTTTAGGAAGGTCATGGAGTACTCAAAGTATAAAGAAAATATATGTGAGTAACCAATCTTAATAAGGTTTATTTGCGTTTGGGTTGTTTCCAACCATGACTTGAGGATTATATAAGACCAACTGTAAGTGCCCTTCTCCTTCAAACTCACTTTGTGAGTTTTCTTCCCCTTCATAATTATCTTCTAATTCACCTCTTGGTTCTAGATGTGGAGATTTTAGTGGCGAGGGATGAATACCACCACCACCAGGGAGTAGGAAACATTCGATTTCAAAATCAGAGTATTATTTGAAGTCGTAAAGAGCTGAAGGTATATGATACTCTGGGGTTCCAATGTTAGAGTTTTCCTGGTAAGTGAAAGAGTGGGAAAAGAACGGGTTCTCATTGGGTAAATATTCTTGACCCTGGGGTAACAAATAATCAACTGGAAGCTGATTGGTTTCCCTACTCCACTGTCTATTCATAACACACTCAATTATTTCACGGGATTGTCTAACTATGGTGTCAATGTTTGGAATGGCCATGATACATGGTTGTGGTGAAGAAAATATAGGTTCAAACTGAGAATGAATATGATGAGAATTAGTTTGAGCAGGAGTGTTCACATAATTTTATGGGAGGTGCGAAGTGTTCTCAAGGTGATGTTGATGAGAATCACTATGATGAGTTGTGATAACGAGTGGGGTAGAATGAGTAGGGATTTGAGCTTTCTTTGCATCCATTCAGTTCGATGGCCCACTTCTAGCACCATTTCTATTGATGGGCCTAAAAGACCGGTTCAAGTAGGTAAGGGATAACGCCTAATAGAAGGTCCCAATTAGAACCACTCTCATTCGAAATAGCGTTTCCAACCATAATGTTGGCCTAGTTGTCGATCTAAACTAAATATGAATTTGAGAAAAAAATGTTCTCATATGAATTAAAATTCTAAGAACTAAACTAGACTAAAATGATTAATTACTTTCCTATGATGCATTCCTATCCTATCCTGTCCTATCCTGATAAGGAGCGAGCTCTAAAAAATAACTGTAGTTAAAAATTATATTACTTGCACATAAATAATTCATAAAAACAAGGAATATGAAAACTTAACAATATAGTGAGTTAGACACAACTAATTGATTCACCAACTTATCATATTGTCGCTGCACTTGATATGAAAATAATGGAAACTGTGGACATACATAAAATATTATAGAAATATTTCATTAACTAAAATGCACACATTCACATAAATAAAAATGTATAAACATACTAGTCTCATTCATACACATTTGTACCAAAATATTCAAAGTGTCTCTTGTTAAAATTTACATACAGTAGAAGTACTATTATGATACAATCCGAGTCCAAAATCCCCTTCTCATTTACAATCATCCCTTTTATAACTATTTGGTGATTGTTTACATTCTTGAGATTCAATCAAAAGAAAAAAATAAGTTTACAAGAGTGGCTCTTCACATTCCTTTCCTTATTAAAATTACAAAACGAAAGATGAGACAGGTGGAGCAGTTATGAAAATTAGGATCATCATGGGTTCTTCTTCATTTGTATTCGATCCCAATATTCCTTCTACAGTGAATAATTATCCATGATCTTTTGTAACTTCTCTGAATGCATCTTTTCGATATCCAATTCATGATCACAACCCTTCGTGGACACTTCTTGTTCCAATTCTTATGCTATGCATTTAATGAAAACATGGGTCATAGTGATAATCCTAACAGGTTTCAACATATACTCTTTCAAGGATTATTTATTTACTTCAGTTTGATGCTCAATTTTCAATATTCTAGTTTCTCTAAGCTTTTCCACCTCAACTATCTTGATTTTGGCAGGTGTTGCTTCATCAATGAGGGGCATCAAATGCATCCCGAACTCTTCAAGGAGGTCATCTGAAATATTTCATAGCTTCTTGCATGCATTATATGTTGTCTTTTGGATTACTTGGACATATTCTAGTAGAGAATTCCAAGTATTGAAGAATACTTGGTCTTTTATTCTTTGTTTTCTGGAATAACATGGAAATGTAGTTGGGGGATTTTTGTGTACTCCTTGCCAATCGATGATCCTGTCAAAGGAATCATTTTCCTTTTGGTACTGATTCCTAATTTCAACTATTTGGTCTTCAAGTCTCACTTTCTCGTCCCGATCATCCTGCATATTATTTAGAAGGCACACACACTCTTTCTGCTCAAGTTTAAGATTTTCATTAAGGTCTAGTTCCTCTGCCATGATTATTTCTAGGGCCAAAGTCTTTTCCTATTTTCCTCCTGAAAATATTTAAGATTTTCATTTTCTTGTTCTAATCCCACGATCTAAAGTATTTTCTATTCAATAGAATGCTTGGTTTCATCTATCTCAGTTTGTAAATGAGATATATCTTTTTCATGCTCTCTTCTGATCTGTTCAATTTCTTCACAAAATTTTATCTTTGTTGATTCCAAATCTTTCAAATGGGTGTCCTGTTCTATTTGTGCTTTTTGTCAACATTCATTTCATCCTTCTGGGTTTGCAATTCTTTGTTGAGTTCCTCTATATTAATATTATCAACAACCCTGGTGGCCCTTTCAAATTCTAAATACAACTCATCCCTTACAGCTTGCACAGTCTTTTCAATTTCTTCTTTATACAATTTGTCCTTTTTCTCAACAGATTTTAGGAGTTCTATAGAGATGTTATCCTTCTTCGTTTTCAACTCTGTCTTTAGCTTGGTGATTCTGGTTTGGGAATTACTTAAGGAATTGGTAACCTCAAGAACCGATGATGCATTCAAACCTGCAAATGCATGGAGAAAAGAAGATGTTTGTACAACATTTTCCTTTGTGTCAGGACCAACTTTCCATTTAACAACTCTTCCTGTAGATGAACCGGATTTAGCTGACTCCCCCCTTTTCCTTTGTTTGACCTTTTTCAATACTCTTCATCCTGTCATCATAGTAATAGTCTCCAACAACCACAAAAACACCTTCAAAACTCAGAATTTGTGAAGAAAAGGTGGTATTACTTGGGATGGCATTAAGCGAGGTGTATTCATGGGGTGAAATTTTCACCATGCCTTAATTAGGGGTAGATGGGATGCCTAGGGTTTCACTTAACTCCTTTTGCTTCTATTTCTCCAATTTATCATCTTCCTTTCTTTTAGTGTCTTCCTCAACTGCTTCTATTTCATTTTATCTTTTATGGGCCTCAGATTCTTCAACGAGTCTTTTGGCCTCTGCCTTAGATGTTGCTTTCTAAATTTTTTTTCTCAATGCTTCGACTTATTCATATTGCCTTTTATCCTATGCCTCAGATTTTCTTCTTTGGTACTCCACATAAGATTTCAGCCTCTTTTGTTCCAATTCATCATCTTTCTTGATCTTCTCTTTCTCTTTGGTGATTAATTTATTTTGATCCTCTTGCAAAAGTCTCAGAAATTGGTTATGATGAAACTTCTTCATTTATTCTTGTTCATCTTGGAATTCTTTCCTGGAAGCATCATTAGGTAATTTCTGTAATACCTATTCATACAACAAAACTACTTTGAACCTGTCTTCATCAAAATCTACCACATGGATATTAGAATGATTAAGACCCATGAATCTAACACGACTCAATGCGATCTCATGTGGGTCATGTCCTTTTTCACTTCTTAGGCATAAACATAAATTTTGCAGAGCCTTTGCTTATTTTCTAGCATGTTGTCCATTTGATAGACTATAGTTTCCTATGTGAACATGAAATGGAGGCCAAAGTTTTTTACTATTTCTCATGAGAAAGGAGGTAACCCCTGTTATTATGGTTTGATGGTCTATTTTCCTCATTAAAAGGAGACTAGGGACAAATTATGGAAAAATATGAGGGGTTCCTGTAGTGCCATATACCCTGACATAGGTGTAATAATTTCCTAGGTACGAGTCAACTATCCTTTTCATCCCAGCTCTAGCTTCACTTGAAATTCTATATCTTTGAAACCCAAAAATAATAGTGTAAAGATGGGAGAGAAAATGATCGCAAATGGCATAGAAATATCTCTTGTAGTTTATGTCCCACAACTTAGAGCAATACAAATGGATAGGGGGATGATCTAGGTCCCAATTCCATCCAAGGTTGGGAAAAATATTTGAGGAACAAATGGCTTCAATTAAATGAGATGACGCATACAAACAAGGATTTTTCATACCTAGTACATTTTTCACATTGAGACATATGTTGAAAGTTAATATATCTTCCGAGTTGAACACTTGTCCTATCTTCACAATGGTATGGGCCATAGGTAACCAATCTGTCTGAAAATGTGTGCACTTATGTTCGCTATATAATCGATTCAACATTGCTATCAGGATTTTGTATGGTGCTTTGAACTCTTGTGCAGGGATACTATTTTTCCCTTGTGTCATCACATGAACTTGTCAGAGTCTCGTGGGTTTGTGGTTTCTTCCTAAGTCTGTAATTTTTCCATGTCTCTCTCCTTTTTGTAGACCAAGTCTTAAAGTTTTCCCTTCGAATGGTAAAGTTGGTTTTATTTGCCCCTTTTTGTTTAAAAGACATGGTTTTCCTTGATGTCTTACTTGAAAAAGTCTCATCCCGAAGCCTTTCTATTTTCCTCTAAATATGAAAACCCATCTCCTTTTGTTTCAATAACTCGTCCTATTGTTTTCCCAAGCCTCTATCCAGTCATCCAAGTCTTTGTTTACACAGGCCGCAGCTCCGGGTTCAAAGCACGACACTGAGAGTGATCTGTTCTGGACCCAAATCAAGCAAAAAGGAAGGTTCAACTTTCAATGACAGGAATTCCATGTGGAGTTTAGATTAGCGGCTCGTAGGCGTTCGGAATCTTAAAAGTTGTGTGAAGTATAGCTTTGGAGAAAAAGGCGTGAAGAGAGCATGAGCCGTTGATCTTTAAAGGGACAGGTGGCAGTTGATCCAAGTGTTCGGGGAAATAAGCTTCACGAGTTTCGAAGTGAGAAGTGTGTGGAATTCCTGAAGTACTGAAGCCCGAACTCCCGAAATAATCTGAGCCATCAAAAGATGAGGACACGTGGAGGTAGATCCCTTGCTTCGGAGTTTGACGCTCCAGAGAATTGTGGGAGTTAAACATTGTGAATTCCCAAAGTGCCTGAATTTCTGAAGGCCCGAAGTGAATCTGAGTCGTTGATCAGCAAGAGCCATGTGTCGTCAGATACATAGCTCTGGGTAAAAGTGCATGGAGGAAGATGAGGTTTGAGATTTTTTTTTTCCTGGAGGCCTGAAGTGGATCTCGGTCGTCCAAATATAGGAGCCACACATCATTAGATCCTCATATCCAGAGGTTTTTCTTGGGGAAAATATAGTTTGAGGTTTGAAAGGTTCGAAGCCTGAACCGTGAATCAGATCTCGGTTGTTGATTTGAAAAGGTTAGATCCGATCCGTTAATCTAAAAGGTGCCAGAACTGGGCCATTGATCAGGAAGCCTCATCTCAGATCACACGATTAATCGTTGTGCTCCATTGCGGGGTTGAAAGGTGTGCACGTTTTTAAATTTTCAAGGGTGGGCCACAATCAGAACCATGGGTTTTAGAAAGGGACGGGTGGCAGTTCATGGTGAATTGTGGGGACAAAAGAGGTTTTCTTTCAAACCACCCTTGGTCTCACCCCCAATCACGAAATTGCATAGGGTCATGGCCCTAGGTCACATTGAATAAGGAACGATGGAGAGGAGCTGCACCAAAGGACGAAAGCATCTGTATTGGTCACATAAGAATATCTGCATGGCCTCGAGGCACTAATATTGACTCGAAAAAGTCGCGGGCACTGCCTGGAACATTCATGGGTGTTAGGCCTCATCCTGATCTCGATGAAGGTAGCTAATGGAAATTGGGGTGGAAGTTGAGACCTCGCCTCACCCTATAAATGGAAATCATACTGATAATGGCCGTGGGGGGAGATTGTCAATCTGAAGTTTCCCGAGGGATGGATTTTCTTGAAAAGCACATAACTAAGCCGAGCTCGTGTCTGACATAAGAAGGCCTGCATAGGCTGACAGAGTAGGGGCTGACTGAAAAATTTGAATGTGGGGGTCCGATCACATTCCTGGTGGTTGCAACATTTTTAGTATATATAGACAGTTTTGATATTTTGTTAACATGGAATGGTTGAGCTAATCTCCCTGCTATTGTAATATTTTGATGAAGAACACTAGTTCTTTGGTTATGTCTTGATTTGATACTTCTTGATTAATCTAATTCATCTTTTTTACTCCATCTTATTTGCCTCTGATACTGAGAGAGTTCATGATTGATTGATTCACATGGATTTTTGTGACTATATTATGATGAATGTTTGATTATAATGCTGTTATGATTTCTTTCAGTTTCCTTGAAATTTGAATCCAAGAGGATATTGTGTTTAAGTTTTTATTCCTTAGGCTACTGGAAGGCCTGATGTTCATGACAAACCTCTATACTTTTCTCACCAAAGTCTTCCTCCTACTCACCTTTACTCCAACTTACTGACTGAAGTTGATCCAAGACCTCAATTGCTTGTGCATACTAGTCCAGATTTATGAGTTAGAACACTATTTTCATTGAGTCTTCTCCATTTGGCCTCTTAAAACTCATTGACATTTACTGTATAAACTGATGGGTACTAGGATTACCTTCTATGCAATCTGAGGCCGACTTCTAGTGCTAACATTTATGGCACCATTGTCGGGGAACAAATTGAAGACATTTCCCTAGGATAGAATGACAAAGAACTTATGATTATGAAGGTGCATCATATATTAGAACCATTGAAGATTTCACTTGCACCTGGTGACTCCACTGTGTCGATTGCACTATTTCAGTTGTGACTTCCTCTAGCACATCCGAAGCTGACCCAAATAATTTTTCTTGAGAAGGATTTTAGTAGCTGCTTTCTCAGCTTGAAAGTTCCCTGGGAGATTGACAACGATCAGATCTGGTCTTTGATGATGAAGAAAGACTAGACACATTAAGACTGCATATCATTCACCTGATGACTCCATGATTAAAGGTTCTAGTGGCGGCTCCACTGTTTTGAAATTGAAAGAATCTTGGCTCTGAGGTTTTCTCCTTTCAATTTCTCCTCTGTTCCTGGTTTTCCAAATGTTGTTCCTACTATGGATGAACGCGATGATTTTCTGCCCATATTTAGAGAGTGTAAAGATGACAACCCTGCCGAGCATCTCCATGAGTTTCATGAACTCATGCATCAGTGGGAAATACATCATGAGTATGCATTATTGAAGATGTTCATGATCTCGTTGGCAGGAGATGTTCGCGAGTGGTACCACTCCTTACCCCTTGCTAGCATCTCCTCCCTGGAGAAATTTCATGTGGCTTTGAATAGGCATTGCCAAAATTTTTATTCCTCTAAGTTTATTTCTCATAACGGTTGTAAGGAATATAATGACTGTGTTCAGAATATAGCAGATTCTGATGCAGATTGTGAGGATGAAGAAGATGCTTTGGGTGAGCTGGTGGGACTAATAAGATCACTTTCTACAGAAATAGAAGAAGTAAAGGAATATTTTTCTTGCCGATCTTATGAAGAAAACATAGAGGATATCCCAGTCCCTGAAACAGATATTCTGGGCAACCCTGCTTATGAATAAGAAATTTTTGTAGATACTGACCAAAAGAAACCCACTTTTGATGGATATCCCAATAAAAACAATGAAGAGTAGAGCTTTTCCATGCTCCCAAATATGATTGCTGGTAGTGTTGATGATTACATAACCATGGATGTATTATTTTATACCCCTAATACACCCGTTCTCTCAGATTTGGAGGAAGAGATAGTGGCGGAGGAGGATTCTTCTATTTTCCTTTAAGAGTTTTTCCACAATGTATTTCTACCTAGGATCGAAGAGAAGAATCAAGAGATCACTCCTTTTTTGAAATATGGATACATTTTTCGCTCACCCCTATTTAACGAGTGTTCAGATGAAGAGAAACATATCTCCACACCACATTTTGCTGACTTGGGGTGCAACCAGCCTGAGTATGACAAATTTGAATCTGATTCTGATGTGGATGTGTAGGATTTCCAAGGCCATACTATAGAGCCTTTTCCTTTATACATTAAGGAAGAGCATTGTGTGGAAATCAACCATCTTGGGCCCGCAAAAGAAACTGAGCAACATGATAGAGATAAAGAGCCATCCATGGATATACATGAAGAGACTTCTTGCTCTTAGCTAGCAGATGTTATAGGAGCAGAAAAAGGAGAAATGGAGGAGCTAAAGGTGCAATTTATCTCTTGTATTGAACCTGTAAATGAGTAAGAATCACTTGGGATCAGCCGACCCTCATCAGTCCTCTACCCACCTGTACACTCTGAGAACATCGAATGATGGGTGAGTAACCATGAAGAGTAGGAGGTAATTTCTTACCAGTTGAGCTTTCCTAATTATAAGTTTTTTGACCCTACGGGATTATATAAGGAACTATGTTTTCCAAAAGCATTGGAGCCTGCAAAATTGTTCATATTATCATCATTTGGAGGTATGCCAGTGTTCCAATACATATTTTCTTTATGCTGTCATACTTCCCTTACCTTTTATGGATTATTTGCAGTAAAGAGAAGAATTATATTATTGAACAGTCTGGGTGGTTATGGTAGAAGTTTTATTTCACCTAACGCTTTGTAAAAATCAGTTAGCCTAGGACTGTACATAAATAAGCTCTTTTTGGAGCATGTGTGTCTGTTTTCCTTTTTATAAGTAGAATAGTGTACAAACTTCAACGAAATGTTTTGAGCTCGACTCCATAACCCAACGACTAAGGCACTGGAACTACTTGTTCTTGGAAGCTCGCAGGGAGCATGCCATCCCCTGTGGAGCCAAATGTTATCACATGAACTTGTCAGAGTCCTGTGGGTTTGTGGTTTCTACCTAAGTCTGTTATTTTCCCCCATCTCTCTCCTTTTCATAGACCAAGTCTTAAATTTTTCCCTTTGACTGGTAAAGTCGGTTTTGTTCACCCCTTTTGTTTAAAAGACCTGGCTTTCCTTGATGTCTTACCTGAAAAAGTCTCAGCCTAAAGCCTGTTTTCCTCTAAAGATGAATACCCATCTCCTTTTGTTTCAATCACTCGTCCTGTTGTTTTCCCAAGACCCTATCTAGTCATCCAAGTCTTTGTTTACATAGGCCGCATCTGCGGGCTCAAAGAGAGACACTCATAGCGGTTCGTTCTGGACCCGAATCAAGCAAAAAGGCAGGTTAAACTTTCAACGACAAGAATTCCATGTGGATTCTAGATTAGCGGCTCACGGGCATTCAAAATATTAAAAGTTGCACGAAGTATACCATTGGAGGAAAAGACCTAAAGAGAGTATGATCCATTGATATTTAAAGGGACAGGTGGCAGTTGATCCAAGTGTTCAAGGAAATAAGCTTCTGGATTTTCGAAGTGAGAAGTGTGTGGAATTCCTGAAGTGCTGAATCCCGAACTCCTGAAATAATCTAAGCCATCAAAGTTTGAGGACACGTGGAGGAAGATCCTTCAATTCAGAGTTTGATGCTCCAGAGAATTGTGGGAGTTAAACATTGCGAAGTACCAAAGTGCTTGAAGTCCCGAAGTGAATCTGAGTCGTTGATCAGTAAGAGCCACATGTCGTCAGATCCATAGCTACGTGTAAAATCACATGGAGGAAGATGAGGTTTGAGATTTGTTTTTCCTGGAGGCCCGAAGTGGATCTTGGCCATCCAAATCTAGGAGCCACGCATCATCATATCCTTAGCTCCAGAGGTTTTTCTTGGGGAAAATATAGTTTGAAGTTTGAAAGGTCTGAAGCCCGAACCACGAAGCAGATCTCGGCCGTCGATTTTAAAAGGAAAGATCCGAACCATCAATATAAAAGGCCCTAGAGCTGGGCCGTTGATCAGTAAGCCTCATCTCAGATCACAATATCAATGGTCGTGCTCCATTGCAGGGTTAGAAGGTGCACACATTTTTAAATTTTCAAGGGTGGGCCGCAATCAGAACCATAGTTTTCAGAAAGGGACGCGTGGCAGTTCATGGCGAATTGCGGGGACAAAATAGGTTTGATTTCAAACCACCCTTGGTCGCGCTCTTAATCATGCAATTTTTTAGGGTCATGGCCCTAGGTCACATTGAAGAAGGAGCGATGGAGAGGAGTTGCACCAAAGGTCGAAAGTGCCCGTATTGGTCACAAAAGAAGATTTGCATGGCCTCGAGGCATCGAGATTGACTCGAAGAAGTTGTGGGCACCGCCTGGAACATTCATGGGTGTTAGGCCTCGTCCTGATCCCGATGAAGGTAGTTAATGGGAATTGGGGCGACAGTTGAGACCTCGTCTCACCCCATAAATGGAAATCATACTGAGAATGAACGTGGCTGGAGATTGTCAATCCGAAGTTTCCCGAGGGATAGATTTTCCTACAAAGCACATAACTAAGCCGAGATCGCATATGACATAAGAAGGCCTGCACAGGCTGACAGAGTAGGCACCGACTGGAAACTTTGAATGCGGGGGTCCGATCACATTCTTGGTTGTTGCAACATTTTTAGTATATATAGGTAGTTTTGATATTTTGTTAATGTGGAATGGTTGAGCTAGGCTCCTCGCTATTGTAATATTTTGATGAAGAACACTGGTTCTTTGGTTATGTCTTTATTTGAGACTTCTTGATTAATATAAGTTAGATTTCTTACTCCATCTTATTTGCCTCTGATACTGAGAGATTTCATGATTGTCTAATTCACATGGATTGTTGTGACTGTATTATGATGAATGTTTGATTATAATGCTATTATGATTTCTTCTAGTTTCCTTGAAATTTGAATCCAAGAGGATCTTGTGTTTAAGTTTTTCTTCCTTAGGCTGCTAGAAGGCTTGATGTTCAAAGCAGACCTCTACACTTTTATGACCAAATTCTTCCTCCTACTCACCTTTAATCCAACTTACTGATTGAAGTTGATCCAAGACCTCAATTGCTTGTGCATACCAGTCTAGATTTCTGAGTTAGAACGTTATTTTCATTGAGTCTTCTCCATTTGGCCTCTTAAAACTCATTTACATTTATTGTATAAAATGATGGGTACTGGGCTTACCTTCTATGCAATTTGAGGGGTGACTTCTAGTGCTAACACCTTGATTGAAAATTCTTTCCTCGTCTACCCACCAGTTCTTCATTAACTTGGCCAGGACTTTGTTGTTTTGATAAAACCCCTTCAGGAATGGTTCAATGTGGGTGCATGCAGGCCCAAGAAGGTGATATCTTGTATTGATGTATTCAAGATGCATATATGTTATTTGTCATCCAAATTTATTCATAATTGTGGTCTTTCTAGGGTCAAACTGTTTAAAACACTAGTGGGTTGCTTCATTGTAAGGGAATAATGTGGGTTGTGCAACTACTAGGTGAATTCCGCTCATTTGGATGTTTTGATACACTTAGAGGTTTTTATCTATAGGAGGGAAGTCTCCAGGATTGAATATCCTATATATCTCAGGGAATGATCTTCTCTTGTGTGGTAGGTCATATCGATCACTAAAACCTCTACCTGGAGGGTATAAGATTCATGCGTGGAAGTTGAAGCAGAAGGCACCAAATTTCTGGATCTCCTGGTTATTTGAATCACCATAGCTTGTTATTTATATTATGCAATTAACCAATTAATCTTCAATTATCTGAATAATGAAAAACAAATTCAATAACGTAATTCAAAATAACATTAAGCCTCTGATTATAGTGGAGACAATGCTTCTAGGACATTACAGAGTTGATTAATGCAGAACCGAGTGACTTCTTAGAATATGATGAACATATAAGATCTCAATGCAGGTTTAAGGGTCATAACATATGCATTTAATTACTCTAATTCACAAATTAAATGATCTGCGTACTATGACTAGTGAAAAACCAGAGCATCATTGCGCCATTAATTTTATTAGAAAGCCTAGATTGCCCAAATCCCTGTATCAGAGTGAAAAGGGGAGAAAATTTAAAACTGTGATCTCTCAGAGCCATTTATATTGGAGGAGGAATGATGACAAAGTAATTTGAAATCCGATACAAAGGTATCGAAGAATATTGCATTCCTATATTTGATTTGCGTGCCTAAATTTTAAGGGCGTAGACGATTTATATGAGCCTTCAGAGTCATTTCTTTTAGAGTGAAATTTTTTAACATTGTACTCACACTCTAATGCTAGAGAATCAAAGAATATTCCCTTTTAATATCAAATTTTGTTTTGAAATATTGGGAGTGCAAAGGGTTATCTATAAGTCTTTCAGAGTTGATTCTGTCGGAGTGAGATATTTGCCCCTTTTATTCACACTCTAAAGTTAGATCATCAAAGAATATCCCTTTTCTTATCTCAATTCCCATGTTGAAAGTTAAAGTTTGAAAAAGGTTAGGGGTGATTATTCAGAGCTTATCCATCGAAGTTCAAAATATTGGGGAAGTTTCACGACTTCGATAAGAAGGGTATCGAAGAATATTCCCTTCCTCGGGAAGAGCGCTATCTTGAGAAAAAGAAAAATAAATGTGCAAATGAATGTTTGTTTTGCATAGTGTGGACCAATTGATGCTGGCCAAGTAATAAAGCTATCATTGTGCAAACATAATGTTTCAACATTCACGTGTTTATATCTTCACCAATGATCAATCGACATATTAATCAATAGCAAGGTAGGTTGAAAATGTGGGCCGTCAGACTGTATTCATCAGAGTTGGAAGTTGATCACGAGAAATATTACTCCAAAATGGAAAATAGTAAGAATGGGTGCTGATATTAATCCGAAAAAACAATATGAAGGTTGAGAAAGAATTGATAAGTGTAGCAAGGAGATTGAAGGTTCAAAATGCAGATAGTAGTAAAAGGTTAAGACTTTCAGACTGTATGAACAAAAGGAACAATTTCCCTATGCCAATACCTTTCCAAGCACATAGTAATATAGTACCTTGTAAAAAATTATTTTAGTACAGAGGAAACCCAATCAAAATATCTCTCAAATGAGATATTTTAAGTGGGTTGTTGTGGGGTGGGCACAATAAGTCATTAACTAATTTTCCAATTGGTGATATCGAATAATATTGTTTTTACCAAACACAACTTCAATCTTTTCCCAATATTTATTTGGGCCCTCAATTCCTTGAAGGTAAAACCTTAAATCATGAGACATGGACATGCCGATTAGTCCATGTGCTTCATCATTCCTACTAACCCATTTGACATACTTCTCATCATCAGTGGGTTCTTTTTCTTTTCTCAATGTAATCTGGTACAATCCTTTACTTCTTAATACATCCTCCATATGGGATTTCCATGAGAAGTAGTTGGTAGTGGTAAGAAAAATATCATTGGGACAATTCATATTAAATATACATAAAATATGGATTTAAAATCTGAAACTGATGGTTTGGATGGATTTCTCTCGGAATAAATAGGCTATTTAAAAAAATGGCTCTAAAATATGGACTTCAGATGTGAAAGTTATGCCCTTTTTAAAAAAAGACATAAATGGTAACCAAAGAGCCATGTGGAAAGTAGAAGTTGGTCCACATGGTGATAACCCTTCTTCTAATAACCTCACTTTTACAAATAAGTTGTTTATGGAGTGACCCACTTTTATAGAATAAGAAATGATCACTTTTACAATGAAGTTACTTTATAAATGAAAGTTGCATGCAAAATAAATAATTTAAAATAAAATATTAAAGCTACTTATAATGATTCACTTTTATAATTTAAGTGAAATACACTTTACAAAGGATGCACGAACTTAAAAAAAAGTAACAAAAACATACACATGAACTCAAGACCTCTTACTTAATAAAACAACTTTTAACCAAGTGAGCTAGTGAAAAATACATTATATTGTTAAGAAGGAAGACTGGGGTTGTTTTTGTTGTGGAAGACAACTTTGGAGAGCGTGCTAAAAAAAAACTCTTTTCACATAAGAAAACAAATCACTTCTTGACGACAACAATGGTTAGATCTTGTATAGCTTACCCGGAAAATGCAAGTTTCTCCTCAATTTCTGATTTAATGAGATCACACAGAACATAGGACAAAGAGCATACACAGCCATGAAAAATATTTCTGCTTTGTTTCTGATTTGTTGAGATCTCACAGAGCGAAGGGAAAAAATAATACATAGATCAAAATGAGTAGAAACCCAAAATTAAAACATAGAAAATTGAAATATTATCTCTGTAAAAATTTAGAAGGGCATATTAAGGCTTTATACCTTCAGATTTGACTGAAATGGTCGTATCTTGGGAAAATGGAAACCTTTTCAAGTGAAAAAATAACCATTCCTAATGGAAACAAGCGCTCCAGACACAATGGAATCATTCTCTTATCCCATAAATGTACGAAAATGGTAGAAAACAGAGATGCAAAAATACAGCTTCACGATCTCGATCTACAAGGAGAGTGGGTCTCCAAATGCACTCTGATACCATGGTCAACAACATAAGTATTCCAATAGAGGATGAACACCTTCAGTAACCACTCACACAACCAGATCAAATATCAACACACTTATGTTTTTACGTGGTAAAACCCTATGGGAAACATCCACGGCCCCAACCAACGTGGCCACTTGGAGAAAATTATTAATGTAAAAGAAAATATTACAAAGATATTTACAAGAGAGTTTCTCACAATAAATGATCAACACATGACCCTCCATGCTCTTTAAATAGATATCATGGACCAATCAGGTATTAATCCATGAATCAATATAGCCATTAAAATCAAGGAGAATATGAGCCGTCAGATCACTCTATGTCGGGAACATATCGTGACCATCATATTATCTAACTAAAAATTCATATTAATGCATCCTAAAGAAACACACTTTTACCTAGCGACACATTAGACCAAGTTGATATTAACTAACTCCTAAGTGTATAAATATCCTAACATTCAACAACTCCTTAATGGTAGTTTCAACTTAAAATAGGCAGACTTTTGGAAGATCAACATTTATACCCGTGTGTTCCTCTCTTGTTTTGAATCTTGATGGATGATCAGGTATGACATTTGATTTTCTAGGTCTAACTATCACTTCAAATTCAAATTCTTGAAATAATAAATCCATATGTATATTCTTACTTAGTGGACTAGCTTATTAACCAAGTATTTCAATGCTTAGTAGTCTATATAAAAAATGAATGGGTTATCCAGTACGTAATGTCTAAACTTCAAGCAAGGAAAATAGTATCCCTAGGCTTTCTCTCTTTGTGGTCAATTAGTTCCTTTCAATTTTTTTGATCTTTCGACTGACATATGTGTTCAAATGGTCAAATCATTCATCTCTAGGTTGCACTAAAACAACCCCAGAGACTATATTAGATGCGTTGACATGCACATGGACCTTCTTAAAATAGTTTGGAAATTTTAATATTGGTGCTTCGAGTAACTTTATTTTAAGTGTTTCAAATAAATCACTACAATCCACACTCCAAATAAACTTGAGATTGTTTTCAAAAGTTCATCCATAAAAAAATGTAATGTTTGAATAATGCCTAATAAACTTCTTGTAATACCTAGTGTGACCGAGAAAGATTCATGTATGTTTTGAATTCTTAGGGGATTTCAAGTCAAGTATAACCTTAATCTTTTCCATGTCAACCTTGATTCCATATTTGTAGAGTACATGGCCCAAAAAATGCCACTTGGGGTGGAAAATATGCATTTCTTTATATATAGAGACAATTGAATCCGTCGACATCTTTCTAACATCATCTAGAGATAGTTTATGTCATATTCATCAAGTTTTATATGGTCTAGTCATCAAAATATCACCATGGTTTTATAAATATACTATTGAAATGATTTAACTACTATCTTTGAGAAGAAAAAAAGGGCATTTTTTAGAATCTGTAAGCAACTAATCCAAACTCTATTACAAATGTGATATTTTCTTGGCTTTCATTTGTGATTGGTACTATGGTTATACCTCCTTACAGGGCCTCATCAAAAGCTTCATCCACTATGTTATGGAACTTACACCATCATCAAGGATGTGGGTGACAATTATGTTTAGCTCAACCTTCCCCCCTTCCTTGGCTTGCACCCAATGTTCAATGTGGACCTCCTTCAGCCTTATTTTCCACCATTATTGGACACCTCAGAGATAACGAAACAATTGAAACCAACAGAGCTTAACCATGTGCATGGAATAGGAATCGACTGATCATATCATGGAAACATAGGTCAAGGGAACTCGCCAACAGAGGATCCAACTTTATCAGGTTGTCAAAGAAAGGAAACGCCTACACCAAGGCAAGTGGTTCACCCGGGGCCAAATTCAATAGAAATTTCCTCATTTGATGGGGTAACTCAACACAATGGATACCATTGCCTCCTAATGGGGGAGGATTGATCCAAGAATATCTCAGTGGCCACCCACCTTTTCCAACTGGCTCAAAACTTGTTTTTGGCAACTTACTATTTTTAGCAAATTTTCAAGTCCCAAACTTCTGGGACCATTTTGAGGGTCTAAACGACATTTTTTCACGATCGGGAACCTTCAAGAAAAAATAATCCTTTGATTGAGAACCATAAATGAAGATCCTCATCAAGACCTTTCCAATGAGCTATCATGCACCCTAGACGAATATCATATGCAAAAGTTATGACCCTGAGAAGTTGATGTACCAACTTACCCCAACGGGGCCTACATGACTTTTGGCGCTTCATCTCCTAGTGTTAAGTTTTTGGATGTCTAGGGTTTCGACATTCATGTTTATTGTAAAAATTATTTCAGAGCCACATTGTACTCATCTTCTTGTGAATGAGTGTAGCCATCACATCTCTTCTCATAGATAAGCTACCACCATTCTGGCAAGCTTGTTTTCAGTTTGCATTTTACATTTTTCAACATATTTCTTATTTAATAGAAGTCAAGTTTTATTGTATCTCTATTTTTGTTCACTGTGTCTCTATGTTAATATTATAAATATGTGGTTTCATTTTATTCCTCTCATAAATCTGGATCACTTGTAGAAAATTATTACTCCTTTTATTCATTATTTTTTATATCACTATTGGGAAATGTTATGAGGAATGGTCTCCTACCTCACACTTAGTACAAAAATTTAGATCAGTGCTATCCTAGAA